>JAATLQ010024351.1:89177-138956 GCA_013421005.1 Heliconius erato x Heliconius himera
GACTGTAAAACCGACTGGTTGTGGGTTCGATCCCCACTCGAGGAGATGAAATATTTACTTAAATTTATATTTCCATTTCTTCGCTCTGGTGTCGAGGTTAAGCGCGGCGTTGAGTTCTGCCACTCAACACGCAATGCCTCCAGAAATCGGCAGAAAGTGGGGAACGGAGTGTCTTAACACTAGGTTCCCTCTGCCTACCCTGCTGTGTGCGGGATACAGCGTGAAGCTGATTTATTTTAACTTGTGGATAATTATAATAAAAAGCAAATTCCTTATATTATTCTTTATTTTTAACAAAATATTAGCCTATAATAAGAAATTCCTGTAAAATTTGAAGATTCAAAGAAAGACTGGCATGTTAAATGAATGAAAGACGCTTATACATAAAATATATTACCACCATTTTGAAATATTGAAATCATGTGCAGTCGTTTTATATACATATTACAAACAAACGATTAAATACTACAGTACATATTCAACGCAACATAAAGAATTCATTTTAAATATAATGGACAACAAAAAAAAAAAGAAGTAAAATAATAATTACATAAAAATTAAAAACGTCCGCTCATTCAGCTACGATCAGTAAGCTATGGTGACCGGTGCAAGTTAAAAAGAAATTAATAATGATATATAAGTGACTATATTGTGAAAAAAATTTATTAAAGCAGACTCGACCGTTTTCTGCATGTAGAGCAAAAGTCATTAAATGATATTTCGTCATCCATCAATGACGTCACACAAGAGGGGATCGACGAAGTGGGGCATTCTGCATCAAATTTTAAAATTGTATAAATTATGTAACTTGCATAACTTATAAAACCGGAAATTAGAGTAACGAAAAAAATCGTCATATTGTATTATTGTTTTAACTTAATAATAATTTGTATTTATATATAAAAAATTTCTGAACGGCCCCTTAATATTGAGGATATTGAGGCCGTCTCTTAGTGTCTATGTCTCAAATAAAAAGTTTTCGATCGGGAATTGTGCGTATTTAATCATCTGATAAAGATATATCAGTTTATGTACATATAGATGTAAGAATTCATTTTTAAGTTGTTCCCCACTTTGCGCTTTGTCATCTTACGAGAGCAAGGAAAATAATTATGTCACCGCCCGAGTGGGAATCGAACTCACAACCATCGTGTTTACAGTCAAACACTGTCACCGTATTGTAAATTTATTGAATGCACATACAGTTTTACCGTTATATGAAAGGATAATCATTTGGAAAAAAATATATTATTCTTATAGTTTTTACTAAGCCGATGAGACTAGCTTATATCTTCAATCTGCATACAAAAAATTATTGCAATACAAATACAATATATATGCTTACTATACATATTATAACTACACAGTACTAGTAGTTGACATGCCAACCATTATACTAAATATACGTCAATAAGTCGATAAGATAAGCTCTCGACGAAAGAAACAGTAAAAATAAATATTTTCTAGAAATCAAGCCGCAATCAAGTCTCAGCACTATAATCAATCAAGAAAAATTATACAATATTTAACCATTTTTATTAGGGTTCCGCATTCAAAGAGTAAAACGTATTACTAAGACTCCACTGTCCGTCAGTTTGTCCGTCTGTCATAGGGCTTTATCAGAGGCCTCTTATGATAGATAATAGTACGGAATCCATCGTGCGTTAGTCTACTCGCACTTGGCCGGTTTTGTGTTATTTCGTATTTTAGCCATCAAACATAGTTAATAAATACATATGGGGGATTTTACAGCTAAAAAAATATACGGATACCAATGTAAGAAGAATGATTTAGAATGGCTTCGGTTTTAGTATTTAATTACTATTAGATTTTAATATTATACCAAATTTTATATAAACAGCTGTTTTATATATTCCTGTGACGGTCGTCGGCCATTTTGTTTGAGATAATTGTTATTTATTTCTATCTAGTAATATAAGTTCTTCGTACGTATCGCCAGTTAGGTACTAAGGTACTAAACGCTAGGGTCCCTGACACGGTGAACCCCTGATACAAGCAAATCAGATAATAAAGTTAAATATTTAATACTCTAAATACCCATAAACATAATATTGTCACATTTCTTCCTTCCTAATTATGAATTAAGACAAAATATGGATCATGCGACAAACAGACCTCATAGGATCCGAACCTGAACTACAAACAAACACAAAATAAAACGTGCACAAGTTTTTATACCACAATAGTAAAGACGATAAATAAAGTCAATTTTAATAGAAGAGCAAGAGAGCCCGTGACCGCCAGACCTTTCTTATTTCACAAAACCTGACAAGTTCCTCTGTGCGTACACCCAACAGTGGTAAGTACGGGGACTATGAAATTTAGATGGTGGTCACCTTGGCGATTAATAGGTAAATAAGGTGCACAAAACAGTATCTAACTTTTGTTAAATTATATGCTCATTTTTTAAATATTTTCTTTGGAATAAGTCAAGACGTATCCATTGCTGGTATTTATTTAACATCGTTTTGAATTTGGACAGATATTTATTTTCATAATCTGGACTAAGAAATCCACTAAGAAGGGATTTTGAAAAATTTTAGCCCTAAAGGGATGAAATAGGGGTTGAATGTTTGTATGGATTTTTTTTTAAATCGGCACCGATTTTTATAAAATTTTAAATTCAGACTCTTAAAAATATTTTATTGAACACGTGTTTCATGGTGTTTTAGAATTCACCCCCTGAGGGTTCAAATAAGGGGTTGAAGGTTTATATGGAATAATCTTTAAATCGCCATCGATTTTTATAAAAATTTAAATACTTTATTAAACACGTGTTTCTTGTTTTTTTTAGAATTAACCCCTAAGGGTACAAATAAGCGAGCGCAGCTGCGCGCGCCCACTAGTAAATTATAAGCGCCTACGAACATTATAAGAGCAATGTTATAATAAGAAAAAATATTTAAAAAATATTATTTTATTAACTAATGTGAAAAAAATCGGTATTTGTTGAAAAACTTTCAAGTTATGAAACTTGAAAGACTTATTTTATAAAGAATGTCTGGTTGCCACGGGCTCTTGGTCATACATAATAAATGTTCTGACAATATAAATATAACATGTTGTATAGATCGTATATTTAACGATCAATCACGGTATTGTCCCATTTTATTAAAATTGCTAATAATAATAAATTACACAGTTATATTAATAACTAGATACCAAATACAATGGACCAACAATATAAAATTTGACAAACGTTTTGAGATTTACTTGTGTTGATTTTATATTATTTGTCAATGAGTTATTACTAATTTAAAATTTTATAATCTAGCCAAGATTACGTCACATACGTACACGTAATTAAAAAAAAATGGCAATACAATTTTGAGTTTAAAAAACAAGATGAAAGTTGAAGAACTTTATAAAATATGAATGTTTCCCTCGATTTCCATAGGTTTCCACTGGATTTTGTGGTAATGGGACCATAAGGAAGTACAAATTAAAAAAGTACATTTTGAAATTCATTTTTAAATCACTTGTTTGGTTCAACAAAGATATATTTACATAAAAAAAATTGCAAGAGTCATTGTTGCACCAAAATGAGTGAAACGACAGAAATATCTTTACATAAAAAATATGGGCGTCGAACATAACTAGCCTCGTCCTTTCTTGAAATCTGTTATAAACATATCGTCTGCTTAGAGTGTAAACCTGCTGACAGCGTATTAAGCTAAAACTCATGAGACAACAAACGTTGTAAAATAATATGAGTATACATATATTTTTTTATATTTTGAAAATTCTATACTATATGAAATGAAATAAAGGTAGATTTTCTATTTTCTAATACTTCCAATAGTATAAAAATGTACGGAGTATATAACGACGACGGCATCTCGCAGGTGTACACTGTCCGGCGGTGGTAGCAGGTTCAGTCGCGGCGCCGCTCGCGCGAGGCGGAGCGATAGGAGCGCGAGCGGCGCGCGTCGCGCTCGCGGCCGCGCGACTTCTCGCGCGAGCCCTCGCGCTTGGTCCGGCTGCGGGAGCGACTCCGTCTACGGAATAATACACTACAGTATAATATGCTATTTTTTTACTTCCCAATGTATTGACAAAGTTACTTAATTATTTATGGCCACGAAAAATGAGCCCTGAATGGAATGAGAATGTAAAGATATAAAAATATATAATAATAGTATGATTTAACAGATTCAGGCACTTCATGCACTGCTTGAAAAATAACATTAGTCATATAAATGACAGATGTGATCTTGTCATCCCCACCACCAGACATTTGCGCGGCGTTAAATTCCACTGCTCAATGCGCAATATCTCTCTATCCCCCGCGATCGCCAATACTTCACGAGCGTCTATCAAAGCTCGTAATTTTTATCTTCAGGGGCGAGCTACACTCGCCCCTCCCAGCCCGGTGACGCTGTCAAGACCAATCCAGGTCAACAGCATTAAAGTCCTTTCGAAACAAAAAAAAAAGCGCAATATCTCGAAAAATGAGCAGCGTGCGGGGAACGCATTGTCACAACACTTTGTCCCTTCTTCCTTTCCTGCTGGAGGATATAGAGTAAAATAACAAAAGGACAAAAACAAAATATTTACAGTAATGGTGGTGATGGTAAAGGATCTCAATATCATTTAGGTAAACAAATATTTTATATAAGAATTGTAATCATAATATGAATGGAGATTAAGAAAAATAGAAATGTATATATTAACATTTTCAATAATATTAAACTGTTACTAATTACACGTACCTCCTCTCGCGCTCACGGTCACGCTCCTTGCCGCGCTCGCGGTGGTCGGCGCGCTCAGGCCGCTCGGCGCGCTCTGGCCGCTCGGCGCGCTCGGGCCGCTCAGCGCGCTCCGGGCGCTCGGCGCGCTCAGGCCTCTCGGGTCGCTCAGCACGCTCGGGGCGCTCAGCCCGCTCGGCGCGCTCGCGGTCGCGGTCGCGCGCAGTCTCGCGGTGGCGGCGCGCGCGGCGGTCCAGCTCGCGGCCGCCCACGTACTGGCGCCGGCCGCCGCTGCGCTCGCGTTCGATCGCTCCACGCTCCTCGCGACGCGACTCGACAGTTTTCTGCATTTTTTTATGTTAATTTTGTTAGTTGTTTTATTTATCAGCTATACAGTATGATCGACGTGACTCGTCGATTAAAATATATGAATTATTTGTAACTTGAGTCCGTCGTAGTGCACTGAAACAGCGTCCGACTGTGAACGTAACAGTTGCGGGTTTAATTTCCACATAATTTTGTTTCTCTGATAACAAAACAAAGCATGGCATTGAGTTCCGCCAATCGTTTTGATTGGCCGAACTCAACGACTGGAAAAAAGTGAAAAATATAGTGACGACTCTATCTTTCCTGCTACTTACGGGATACGGCGTGAACCTAAACATTTTCAACTTACTTTTAACTCTGCCAACTTCTCGCGTATAGTAATGAAGCCGAGATGCAGCTTCCCACCGAAGTGGTCGGCCAGTCGACGGTCATTATCATGGATGCCGAGATATGCGGAACAAACTTCACACACACGCAACTTTTGTTGTTGGTAGGACGACGCAGGCATCGAGTTGCGGTAATCTTGCTCAGCCACTGCTTTCTTTTTGCGTAGCTCGTCTATCTGTTATTTGATAATATTATCAATAAATAAAAGGGCTGTTGTGGGTTCGATTCCCTCTCTAGGGGATAAATTAGTGAACATTGAAGAAAAGTATTGAAGCTTGAAAGCTAGTATTAATAAATAGTATATATATTTTTCTTTTTTTAGTGAAAATTATTAGTTACAAAAATTTTAATACAGCTATATCTGAACTAAACACGATAATGGAGAACCCATTCACACGAACCTTAAAGCACAAAACACAATTATGAATTTCAGTGTCTAGACTTCAGGCGCTTTTGACTTGTTACTATTATGCTATGCGGGAAAGTTTGAGTATTTAAATTCACAAAAATATTAACTGTTATTTAATTATAGCTTTTCACATTTAAACACCAACATCAAAATATATGAAGAACACAAGGGACTGGTACGGTTAAGAAAAAAATTATGAATTCTAATGTAAATATAAATTTCTAGAAATACACAAAACGATACCTCTCCCATAAGCTTAACACTCTCTTCGACCATACCCTCTTCCCCGAGGGCCTCAGCGCGCGCCAGCTTTTGTCCAATCTGTTCAGCCCATTCGTGCACCGCGTTGGCCTTCTCCGTGACTTCAGCTGACAGTTCTTCTTGAGTTTCAGCCAACCTCTGCTTGGCGGCGGCGGTGCGACGGTCGCAATCCGCTATGAAAGCCTCCAAGTGTTCTGTCGCCTGTATTAAATGTATTATTATCAGCTTCACGCTGTAGCCCGCACACAACAGGGTAGGCAGAGGGAACCTAGTGTTAAGACACTCCGTTCCCCACGTTCTGCCGATTTCTGGAGGCATTCCGTGTTGAGTGGCAGAACTCAACGCCGCGCTTAACCTCGACACCAGAGCGAAGAAATGGAAATATAAATTTAAGTAAATATTTCATCCCCTCGAGTGGGGATCGCACCCACAACCAGTGTATTAAATGTAATTTTAAGAAAATATTTATAATTATTCGAGTTAAACGTACATATTAGGATGAACATGCTATAGTATTCAAAAGAAAAATTACGCAGCGGCATGGCGTCTGACTGTAAACGGGACGGTTGTGGGTTCGATGCTCATTAAAGGAAATGGATTTAGACAATTATTATCTTGGAAATTAGCTTCTATCTTTCTATCTTTGCGTAAAATTAAAAATATACTATTTTTACTTATAAACGATTTATTTGGTAAGAAAATGGAGATGTCATAATAAAATATTTCTTTAACTAGCGCCTCAAAATCGGCTTCGTTTAACTTATTGTTGTATATATATAGACAAATTATATAAAATCTTTACATAAATTGCATCTCTGTTTTAATGTATAAGTTAACTTATATTACTGTAAAGCTTCATCTAAAGCCATTCAGTAGTTTTTGCGTGAAAATGGAACGAACACCCTCCATCCTCAGCAATGTTCGTATCTATAATAATAAGTTAGATATATAAAGATAGCTACTCACGTCAATATCATAGAAATAGTCTTTGGTTTTGGAAGCTAGCTCATAGTCGGCACGTAGAGCGAGATCATGTATTTTAGGACACTCACCTAAGTCCATTCGCTGTAATCAAAACCACAATAACATGAAAAGAACTATGTTCCCAAATTATCAAAAATTAGTGGACAGTAATATTATTTCAGTATAAATAATTAATTAAATAACTTGTAAAGTAAGAACAAAACCGACAACAATTTTATTAATTAATAATATTATGTGAAATGATAAAATATCTCACTTCAGTTCAATTATATTTCTTCACTATAATTTTTTATGTTTGAATAATCACAAAAGGAGTTTATAGTATTTCTTAAATACTATAAAGAAAAATTATAAGTCATTCAAAATACACCCAGAATTCATACACCCCTCACATGACAGCATCATAGAACTACCATAGAGATATTTAATAATTGAAGGCTCAAAGAATCCAGAGTGGATCGTGGAAGTAGACGCTAATATGCATTATAATAGGCGCTGCTCTTACAACAATGACTTATTTAAGCAATGCAACATTTGAACAGCTGCAAAACATTTAATTCCCTAATATCACCGGCATCGGTGCAGGACCTTGTAACTGCAATTTTCGTAATTTTTTTTGTCTCCTCTTTTCCAGTGGTACTATGAGAAAATTGGTTGTAAGCTCATTGAGCAAATAAAACAGTACTATATAGTACCTTTTTCGAATGTTCACAGAACTTTTAAAGCACTTTTGTAAAAAAACATATTTTTGCATTTATAAGGCACACTAAGCCTGCATTGATGCCGACAATATGGACATCTATTATAATGCAATTATTTCAACAATAGAGTAGACATATACAATAAACCCCAAAAAATATTTCAATTAAATTGTTTCAAGAAAATACATACAATGTCACCAACACAGCTCATCGTGATACACCAACCTATATTTTCACCATATTTATATATGTACTTACAAATCAGTGGCAACACGCTCTCTGTAATCCTAACCATAATGCAACAGTTCAATTTTTTTTTTTAACATAAGAAAATAAATAGATAAAAAAATCTGACATTTGAAAAAAAGGTAAAGTGGTAAGTACACTATTTCAGGAAATGTTTAAGCAAGTGTTATAAATAGTATAAACAACATAATTGATAATCGTAAATCTTATTACATTCAACACATATCCCTAAAATTGTAAAAAAATATTAATGTTCTGTCAAAATAATGTTTAATGGTGTCTAACTCTATTTTATCTATTTTCTAAATAGTTGTATGAGGTCTCACTCTCAAATATAATCAAATACACTGTAGAAATACATTCAGTTTATTATTGGTGCAGATTAACCTAATATAATAATCTAAAGTAAAGCATCCAATGGAATTTGAAGTAAGAGTGACAAATTTTGTGCTAATTTTATCAATAATAAATGGAGAGTATTTATTTAAGCCCTCAATTTAGAAATTGTTATTTTTTTTAATTTTTTATATATTATATTTATACTTTATAATTTTTTACACATGCATCATTTTGCTATTTGACAATCATAATCAATCTAGCCTCGTAAACATCATGGTACGTACCCAATGAAGTAAGAATCAATCAGCAAATTGATCTCCCCAGCTTAAATTTTTTGAATAATTTTACAAGTACTCACCACAGCAGCAATAGAAACCGAGGAACAAATATTTTTTTAAAGCCTTAGAGATTGATTAAATTAATTCCTGCATAGCAGTAAGAATACAATCAGCTAACTAGAAATGTTTATACGTACATCTTGGTACTTACAGAACAGCCTAACTCATACAATCTATCCCTCATCTGTTAAGTATTGTGATGAGCAATAAAGACTAGTGTTGGGCATTTTCTGAAAAGCATATTTCACCACAGTTAATGCCACGCTGATGTAATGTTGTCCTAGGACTATAATATAAAGCTAGAGAGATATGACAGAATGATATCACATACATTAGGATATAATATGTTTTGAGTGATGCATGTATCATTCTATTATGCTATATTAAAAAAAATAATGAGATATCCCAACATATATGATAAGAAAAACAAACCCAAATAGAATCTCTGAGATAGTACACTATGTATAATTGAGCCAATCCTGCTAGTTTTATAATTTACATCAGTTATAAAATAAAAATAAATTTCCTTGGATAATCTCAGATATTCAACAGACCCAGAAACCAACACTTTTAATAACGATAAGTATTACACTTACGGTCGATGATAAAATTTCATGCGGACAGCATTGCAGTAAAAACGATTTGCAAACAGTATCATCGTAAAATTTTACTCCATGTCTATCAGATTCCCCTGTAAAGCAATAGAGACAATAATAATTTATTTTAATTAAAATTTTAAGTCCATAAAATGAGAATTAATAATAACACATACCATTACGAGCAGTTCCCATTAATTGATCTAACATTGCCCTCATTTGCTCGTGAGCAGACATTGTGAATTCACTTTATATCCAGCTTAAGAAATAATATAGGTATTTAAAACATATTCTGACATTAATATGTAAATAAAAGATTTTGTCAACGTAAATTCGGAAACGTTGGCAAATTAAACTATGCCCCAAGATCGTAGTGCTTACGAACTACGATTCTACCCAATTTAAATCGTGGGCTAAATTTATGGTAGAGAAAATGGCGACTTGAATTGAATAAAAAAAAATCTACATAGATACATAGATAATATAAGGGAAAAAATATTATAGAATCACACAGACTATATATAAACTTTAAATTAACGTAGGTATATACGCGGTATATAGCCCAGATCTCAGCGCCGACAGACCTATGTCATTTTATTGAAATTTTGACTATTAGTCTAATATGTAGTTAACACTAACTTGAAATGAAGTTGTGGTGATCACTTACCATCAGGTGACCCGGACGCTACTACTACGGTGGTTTGCCTTGTATTTTCTATAAAAAAAGGTACCATATAACAATAATAGATCAAATATAATATGGGTTATGGTATGTCTACATATACTTGTATTATACAAGAGAATATTTATAATTATAGTATAATATTATTGATATTAAGTGTAGTTTCATAGAGTTGTAGGTTGCGTCAAGTCCGTGACAGACACACATATACCCAAAGGGTCACAGACAACCAACTATACACCCAAGTAAGTTTAAACATAATATTGACAAATGACAATCAGTCAGATTTTGACTCTGTCAAGTGTCAATTGTCATTTATGGTATTGCTGTATGTTGTTGTATTCTTGAATAGTAATTAAAATTGTTGATGTATACCGAAAACTGTAAATAAAGTATTTATTTTCCAAAAAATTCGGATTAAACAATTCTCCATTTTAATAAATAGTTAAAGATGATAATTTTTTTCATTTGATTTTTATTCGGTTATATTTAAACAACTTAACATTACTATTGTTATTGAACAAATACTCAAAAATGTTCAAGTTCTAAACCTCAAAATGGATTTTCAACAAATTAAAATATTTCTACCGATATTTCCGGAGAACTTAAACCAAATATTTTTTAAAGGCTATATTCGTTTACTAGATCCACATTGTTTAACAATATTTATTACAAATTTCTCTAAAGTTAAAAAAGTATTTAAAGTTCAAAACAGAAAATGTGATGATATTTATGGTTATTGTGGAAATATTCCTTATGAAATGAAACCCAAATATTTAAATAGTATTATTATCGATCGAAGAGGCTATCCACATAGTTTAATAATACAAGGTTTAGGGAGATTGAATACTGTTAACTGTATCATACTTTTATATGATTATAATAAAGTAAGAAGCTCTGAAACTATAAACTCAAATGATGCCTGTTTCTCGGAATTACAAGATTTGATTCACAATGATAATAAAGACTTGTATGACAAAACTGTTCAAAATCCCATATTTGATAGTCCCAATTTATTAGCATCTAGTATGTTTGGTCAACATGTTTACAATTATGGCAACCTACTGAAATGGCTTTTTAATGTAGTAAAGAAGAAAGAAAAGGTAAGACATATGCTTATTTTACTTTTAGGTAATAAAGGTAATACATACTAATAAGCAAATGCTTATTAGTGTGTATTATAAAATAAAAAAATATTTTAAAATTACATTAACAGTTCTGAGAAATCATAGCCCTTACTCTCCTGGAACCTTTATACCAAACTTTTTTGCAGCATGCTGTATCTTGCAAATAGCAGGATAGGCTAGTATTAAGACATTCCAATCCCCATATAGTGATATGGGCTTATATCCCAATTAACCAATTAAGATGATGGTTTATATCATACATATTTTCTCATAAAACTTAAACAACAATAGCTTTTACTAAAAGTGATAAAAGCATTGAAAAAGCTATATAAATTACGAAATGTCTTTTTATACTTCTATTACCAAAGTTATTGATAATTTATCACTTTCTTTTTTCATTTTAGATGTCAATAAAACATGGAAATCTGCTCTTGGCTATTATTGTGGATATAATATTAGGTTATATATTTATACAGTTACTTGTATTTGGCAAAAAGGATCTTGGTGTCCTACTAATGAGTATATTAGAGGTAAATATATAGTGCAACAAGATACTATAACATCTTAAATTTTACATTTCTAATAGTAAAAACATACTTTTATTTCAGAGACTAGTCAATTTGATGTATTCACTGTTAAAATGGCTTATGGGTGCACCAGCGGGGCTTAAATTAAATAATGCATTTAACAACATGCTAGGCAAATATTTTATATATCATGTTGAATTGTGGTGGCTCTTTCTTGGTTAGTTTGTTTATTGATTTATTACATTGGTCGCTAACTTAGCATACTTTACTATATGTTAATAATATTACTAGAAACACATATCTATAAAATAATTAAAAGCAATACTACATTTTCAAAACATAGGAAGTTCAACTAAAAAAGTAGAAACAATTTTACAAACAATCAAATAAAATACACCATACCTACTTCCAACCTTACCTTAATTTATAAAGGGAATATAAAAAACATTGCTGTATGCTGCAAACAGTAGTGTAGTCAGAGGGAACCTAGTGTTAAGACACTCCGTTTTCCATTTTCCGCGGAATTCTGGAAGCATTGTGTGTTGAGTGGCGGAACTCAACGCCATGCTTTGCCTCGACACCAGGACGAAAAAATGAAAATATAATTTTAAATTAATATTTCATTTCCTCGAGTGAGGATCGAACCCACAACCATTGGCGTTTATAGTCACACACTTGTGCTCTTGCGTCACTACTGGCCTCATTGGTACCTAATTTTTATAAATCCTACTAATATTATAAATGTGAAAGTTGTGGTGATGATTGTTTCTTCAGTTCAAAAGGTGCAAAGGCCGTTAAGAGTTTGAGTCGCTAGTATCCTATAATTTTAATAAGAAACGCGCTATACCCGAAGTTTTCTTTATTAGTTCAAAAATATCAAATCTTAAAAATCGGAATTATTCTACAATATAATAAACTAATTACAGATATATCTGGAGAAAAATTGGACATTATTTTGAAAATTTATCAATATCTAGGATATTTGGGGTTAACATTTCAAGCTGCTATTATATCTGATATGATATGCATTGCTACATTCCACTCCTATTGTATATATGTATATGCAGCCAGGTGAGCTTAAACATATATTATAAATATTTATTATTGAATTTTATAAAAAAATCCGGACAAGTGTGAGCCGGGCTCGCCCACTGAGGGTTCCGTACAAAAATTGGAGGTCTCAGGCTTTTCCCGAAATTCAAAGCTTAGCTTAGCCAAAGCTCTTTTATATTATACCTCACTTTAGCCCTCCATTTAAGGCTATTATTTTTTAGGATTTAACCGCAAATGTATAGTTTCAGGTTTATTCCTTAACAAGTACTAATATTGAGCCCCTTTAATTTTGATTCGCTTTATAGTGACGAAATACGCGTTTTTTGCGATATATATAAATACGATTTTTCAGGAAATCATGGGGCCGTAGATCTGAGTATATGGTTTAAATTTCAACTAGATACCTCCAAGCGTTCCTGAGAAAAAATCTCTCGACAGACAAACGGATAGGCAATAAAGTGATTCTATAAGAGTCACTTTTTTCTTTAAAAAGTACGGAACCCTAGTTTACTTTCCGTTTTTTTGACGCAGTAGGGTAGGCAGAGGGACCTTAATTTTAAGACACTCCTGTACCGTCATACGTTCGAGACCCCGAGTGGAAAAAATTACCTTATATCATTATCATACCCTGTCGTTCACAACCTTCGCCTTTACAGTTGGATGTTGTTTAATCATTATAATAAAATAAATTCTATTATCAAATTGTTTCAGATTATTTAATATACAAATATTAGGTTTAAAAGCGTTGTTTAGATTATTTGTGGGAAGAAAATATAATCCACTCAGAGGTGGTATAGACTCGTGTGAATATACAAATCAAGAATTGTTTGTTGGAACAGTGGCTTTCACAATATTACTTCTACTTTTGCCAACAACTGTCATGTATTATATTGTATTTACTATGGTATGTATTTGACCACTATTTATTTCACGCTGTATCCCGCCCACAATAAGGAAGGCAGAGGGAACCTTAAAACGTAGGGTTAAGATACAATTCGTTCCGTACTTTCCGCATTCTCGAGGCATTGTGTGTTGAGTAGCGGAACTCAACAACGCGCTTTGCCTCGTTACCAGAGCGAAGAAATAAAGGTATTAAATTTTTCATCCCCCACATAAATCGAACCCACAACTGTCACGTCAGGAGCATGCTTGTACCCCTGCGCAGCGCAGCTTGTTATAACTTACTATTTTTCTTTTCTAAGTATGGAATAACAATTTAAAAGAACATTTTATAAATAGCATTCTCTCTCGCCAAATGATAATTTTATGCAAATTATTTTTTGTTAGCAGAATTTTGTAAAAATCTCCAGAGAGATATGGCAACTAGCAACAAATATAAGTTGTAATAAGCATATAAGAATTTTGACGTAGCCAGATGAGGATATATGGCTTAGTTGGTCAGAGCGCTTGGACGGTTTATGGACTTGGACGGAAACGCGCGTTCAAATCCCGCTATTTCCCCGCCTAAATATCCTGCTTTTTTCACGCTATATACAGTACGGTATGGGAACCTAGTGTTAAAGACATTTCGTTCCCGACTTCCCGCCAAATTCTGTAGGTAATGAGTGTTGAGTGGCGAAACTCAAGACCGCGCTGTGATTACTTATAATTTGTTATTTTTAATAACAAAGATTAGATTTAATATGTATTATATTTTCAGTTTCGAGTTTTATCACTACTGGTTCAATATATATTGGCTAAATTAATATACATGATACAAACCCTCCCACTATATATAGCAGTATTGTGGATGTCGAAATCTCCTAAAATTGCAGGTTTGCATTATTTGTCTGTTATTTTTTATATAGCTTCACGCTGTATCCCGCATATAGCAGGTTACGTAGAAGGAACATAGGGGTCAGACAATCACGTCTAATTTTGGAGTCATTGCGTGTTGAGTGGATAAACTCACCGCCGTGTATTGATTTGTTATCTCTGAGCGAGTAAATTAAATTATATTAATTCCCCCGAAAGGGAATCGAAGCCACAAGTCGCGTTTCCAGTCAGACTTTCAATATCAACAGATTACCTTATTATTTACGAAAACATCTGGTGTATTTGAGCAAACATTCACTGAAATCGTAATGGGATATGTATGACCAGAGGCATAGTGGCAACTTTGACTGGAAATGCGTTGGTTGTTGATTCGATTCTCACTTGGGACAATTGGTATTATTGAAATTTCCCTGCATAATATAACATAATTATAGGGTAATTGTACCAAACAAGTATCAAGGATGATGTATAAGCAAATACTTAATTATTTTCATATTTTTACTTTCCGTTACTAATATGAACTAAATAAAATTAAATCTCTTAAGGTAAATATATATTTTTAATTTTAAGGAAATATTTTCATTGAGGAGGTCAGCAGTGATTCATCAACACTAATTCTAAAAGTAAAGTTATTCAACAAAACATTTCAAGATCTAATGAAGAGTTTCAGACCACCAGTTAAAGTGCCAAAACACGTGGAATGGAGTAAAGTCATCTCAAATGTTTTTACAGGAAATCAAATAATATAATAAAATGTTTTTTTTTTATAGAAATTTACTTTCATTTGATATGCATATTAGGTAGATTGTGTAAAAAAATATTATCCGCCATTTTGTTCAGGGGCGGCCATTTTAAAAATAAAAACTTAATAAGCGCGAGTCGAGCTCGCCTACCAAAGGTTGCGCACAAAAGGTCTCGAGCTTTTACTTAAATTCAGGCATAGCTTAGCCAGAGCACTTTCCTCTAATATCTCACTTGCGGCTTTAATACCAAATTTTGCCCCCTTTTAAGGCTATTATTTTTTAAGCTTTAACCATAAATGTATAGTTTTCTGATTTTATCCTGAACCAGTAGCACCTGTAGATGCTAGCAGCCTAATCTCATAATTCTAGGTCACCCGGAAGAACCCTATTAATTTTGATTCCCTTTATAGTCTCGAAATACGGTTTTTTTTTCGATATAAATGGCCATCTTCTGTATTAAGTAAATGTAAAAATATGTTTTTTTTTAGAAAATCATGGGACCTTAAATTTGAGTATATGCTTTTAATTTCGATTTATATCTCCAAGTATACCTTAAAAAGTACGAAACCCTAAAAATCAGCTCACTATCCTGCTCATAGCAGGGTAGGCAGAGGGAACCTAGTGTTAAAACATTCCGTTCCCCACTTTCCGCTGAATTTTTCGAAGCATTCCGTGTTGAATGGCGGAACTCAATGCCGGGCCTTCGCTTGGGAGTCAGAGCGAAGATATAAAAATATTAATAAATACTAATTAATTCCCCCGAGGGGGGATCGAACCCTCAATTGTCACATTACAATCACACCCTTGTACGCCTGCGCCACGACAATACTATTGATTGTCTAATTTCATTGACAATAAAAGGGCTCGTAAATCAATCGGACTAACACGGCAAGTTAAATAAAAGCTTTAAAAAATAAATAAAACAAATTCGCCTCGACTTATTTATTAATTGCGCATAAAAATAAAAATCGTCTGGTCACCACACATGTGAACATATAAATGCTTAGTTACTTAGACTATTTGCAGCAAACTGGGCAATTTAATTATATATCTTTTCAAGGTAGGCAGAGGGAACCTAGAGTGTTAAAACATTCCGTTTCCCATATACCACCCAATTTTCGAGACATTGCGTATTGAGCGGAACTCGTTACCAGAGAGAGGAAATGAAAATAATTCATTACCCCGAGCGGGAATCGAACCCACAACCGTCTCGCTAGCAGTCAGACGCTGCACCACAGTGCCACGACGGCCTCTAATTAAAATTAACTTACTAATAATGTACATTGTGAAGGCAGAGTTAATTCACTCAAACAATTTTCGATATAATGGCTTTACATGGACACTTATCATGTACGTCACCATACATATTATTTTTACCACAACTGACATCTGGACAAACAAATCAACATATTATAGATATATTAAAATTTAATTTTAATATACCTACAAATTAATAAAAAAAAACATAGGACAATGTTTAATTTTGATAGCATAAAATCTAATTTTACATTGGTTCTATTTCTATCTACTTCAAACATCTATGATTGATATAAAATATTTAGAAAATTTTTAATTTTAACCATAGCTCTATGTAATGATATAATATTCAGAATAAATTTAACAATATTATTATCGCTATGAATCTTGGGTTTCACTTATTACGATCATTGAAAAGTACAAAAATATTACTACATAATAATTATTTATATAACAATTAAATCATCGATTGAGATGTTTGTTTAGGCAAGAATTTTAGTATAGGTAATTTTACATCTAAATTTCTTGAATTTTCTTAACTTTTATAAACAACTTAAGATAATCAAAATAATAAAATAAAAAATATTCAACCAATAGAAAATGATTTCATCGTCCATTACATTATCCAAATGAAATATTGAATATTATACACAAGGAATGTAAAGATGAAACATATATCTAGCTATTACAATAATTATAGTAAGGCCAATTCGATTTAGAATATTACATTGAACTCGAAAACGAAATCTTACATACCACATTCTGTTAGTACAACATTCAAATCAAAAATACAAGACTAAATTAATCACACAGCAGCTACATCAAGACTACTTTAGAATTAATTAAATAATTGTTACGTATAAGTTCGAATTTTCGAAATTAAGACACCTTTTGAGTATTAGTAAAATAAAGAGAATTGATAAAAGATAATATTAATACAAAAAAAAACATGTTACCAATATATTATGTACATAAGAGTAAATACTTTATAAAGTGCTACAAATGTTAAAAAGTTCATAAAAATTTTGTTCTTTTATCGACGATTTCGTATATATCGCTAATTTTAGTATTTACAAAAATAAGATTAAAAAATATATATTTACCATATAAATATATATATACATATATATCCATATAAATGGATTTTAATAAATCTGGGATACCTACATCGAAAATTGTTTGCTCGATCAGACTAATGTGGATATTAGCACTAGTGCCATATTTATTTAGCAAATGACGTCACAAATGAATATTGACATTTTTCCGGTTATATACAGAAATTATATAATAGATATGTTATATTTAATATATTTTTATTATGCTTTTTCTTTTAATATTTAAAATATATAGAATCTATAGAATAGATTTCATTTTAGAAAACAATTCATTTTTATTATTTGAATTTCTAAATATCATACAATCTAATATTTCTTTTATAACCGGAGGACATTTAACATTGACTTAAAAAGCCAAATGTAATATAAATTCGAGATGTAATCTAGAAGAAACGCAGTGCAAGAGGCGAGGCATGGCCGCTGTGTTTAGGGTTGCCAACATTTATAGTATTTTTTTTTATTTATTGCAATAAAAAATATAGTACACTGCAAAAAACTATAGCAAACTTTAAGTATAATATAATAAATTGGTATAAATATATTTGTAACTTATTGATTTTTATGAAAGCTATATTTTTTAACTGAATTCGTAATGCACTAACGTGTTTTATCATATTCAAGTTAAATTATTTAACATAAATTTGCTAGCATCTTTCAGCCTGTTTAAAAAACTGTTTTAAAATTAATCTCTATACATAGTATACATTACTAATAGTACAATACTATACATAAAGAAATACAGTTGGCAACCCTAGCTGTGTCTTCGCCTCCATCACGGTGGGTAGGCCAAAATAATTACACCTTTACATAAATTTCTATACTATTTTGTTATCATCACAGATATTAGTAATATTAGGAGTGTGATTCCGATCACAGGACATAGATGGAGTAACCGTAAGTGAGTATATGTGTGAAGCGAATTGTTGTAATATTGGCGTCGTACTATAAGAGTCTTGGTGTTCAGTTCTTGAGTACACACCTGTAGTCCTTGTTCACGTCGCTCGGGTTCGGCGAGTGTTCCTTAGGTCTAACTGTACCACGACACGCTAATTTTGATTCCAACGCCTACAATGAAGAAAAACGTATATGAATGATGTTTAATATTAGTATGTTATAACTGTTATGTGCGTGAAGATACCTCCACCCAAAGCGTACATTCATATATACAATACATTCATTTTTTTTTTAAATGTAAAACATTATCTACTTTATTCATACATACTATTTATAACAATTTGGCTAATTTGTACTAAATTTTATTATAAAATAAATCTAATGAATACTACGATACAAAAATATCTATAATAATTAACACAAAAAAGGACGGACACTACAATCTAACATTTTTTTTTCAATAGGGATTGCTTCACGTTCTGGGGTTGAAAAAATATTTCAGAGGTTTTTTCAGCTATTTTTAAAGTTATTTAAAAAAAAAGTTTATATAATTATAGCATGCATAGTGCATGTTCAACAATGGCCTGCCCATAACAAAAATGCATGCCAAAAAGATTTTGTAAGTCTAATCCACTATAATAAAATGTACTTACAGGTGACGCCAAAGACGTCTGTATAGGAAAAATAAAAATATTTTAATATCATTTTTAGTAATCATATCGCTAAGAAAAATCTAATAATATTTAAATGAAAATGTGGAGCAACCCCTAGAAAAATAGAAAAGAAAAAAAACATATAAAAGAACATTCCAGATATTCAAACTAAAACTGTTGACGTAACATTTGTTTCCCTTTTTCTTGCTCGTGTCCCTTCCGCGCGGAAGTGAAGTTCAGGAAGTTCTCGAGACCCTCCCTCGACCTTACGATGAATGACCTTCTCAGTTTGCCGTTTTCGTTTTGAATGGACTTTTGAAAAGGCTCATCAGATTTGTGCACCGAAAGCGGTAAACATTTGGTTGTAAAACTATTCGGTTTTTCAGATCTCGAATATTGTCGAGTAAACTCTGCTGGTTTCCGGTACTCTATGGGGTCGCTGCCTTCGTTATTTTTACTATCTTCAATATTATGGTCATTTAAACCATGTGACGTATGGGTTCGTGCATCAAGCTGACCATCGTCGTTGATTTGCTGGTCACACGAGCATTTGACCTTACCACATTCACGGCAAAGAAATCTTTCAAGCTGTAAGCAATAAAACAACGTGCACACTACTCAATATATACATACCAGGCATGCGAACTAAACTACCATGCATTATTCTAACGTTACTTGAAGAAACTATGAAAATTATAAATAAAAAAATACATAATAATTATTTGAAAGTAGCATTATATTGCATAAATATTCTAATAGTTGCTCGAACTAATAATTTACGGAAATATATTACGCGTGTAACTTTTACATAAACCATTACTGCTTTTTTTTATAATGACATAAGAATAAATTCCTTGTTAGTGAATATTTAAAATATGGATATTTTTATACTATGTTTGTAGTAAGAAAAAAGAGTTTGTATAAAGTACACATCCTCGGTTCAGAATGTAAACCTGCTAACAGCCTATTTAGCAAATTATCAGGACAGATAAAAAATTGTCTTTAAAAAACTATGAATATACATTCTTATAATACATAAAGTAAAATACAGGTCAATTTTTTAATTTTTTTTTACATTTTTAAAGTGTTATTCCAGACTTAGAAAAGAAAAATACTTAATTAGAAAACATAAAAACAGCCACTAATAATTATCCTGATATGTTCAAATTTTTATACACTTTCTAAATAAGTATTTTTGTTTTACACTTTCAAATAGTATAAAAATGCAAATAAATGGAAAAAAACAAAAAATGGATTTAGCAGGTTCACATTTAAGCCACTTGTACTTATAGAATACACACAAAATAATAAATATATAGAGAAAAAAAAAATAATTTTTTTCTCTACTTTTTCTTGCATACAGAACTATAATGTTTTGCTTTAAAAATGTAATTTAAATAGATTTTTATAAGTCCATATTAAATTATTATATTGAGCATTATTAAGTATAAACACACATTAAATTTAGTTTTTCTACGAGTAAATTAAATAAAAAACACACTGCTATATAAAAATCTAATTTGATTAATTTTCCCAGTTTATTTTATATATTATACATTTACATAAATAAAAATATAATTTACATTGATGTAGTGTTTTATTAATAAAAACCATATAACTGTCATTAAATTCATATAATAAACATAAATATAAAATAATATGTCATAACAATAATAAATACATAAAATTGTAAATGTAATTCAGTTGTGTATTTATCCAGATAAATAATGAAATAAAGAAAATTAAATAAGCCAAAATTTATCTTTTTAAGTTATCTTTAATTAGTATTTTCTATGTATATACTAAGAGATATGTTTCTTGCAATAAATTAGTTTTGATTTTTTTTTATAGTATTTTAATTTATAAAACTAATAGTAGATTTATAACTAGTATTCCTGTATGAATAATATATTATGTTATCAATTATTATTAGTCAAGTGCAAAGGCTGTACAATTTGTTCCTAATCTAACTATTGCTATAACAACTACTCCAATAATAATTAATTTGAATAATATTGAAATAACATGTATGTAACTCACCCCCACTCTCCTGAGAAGGTCCCCTACTATGTTTATAGCCGTTACACGTGAGGATGGTGTCATAGCGTTACCATTGACTTCTCCTGTAGCAAGATAATTATATATTATTTTATAGGATTCAATTTTGCTTATATGCAAAGTATGGACGACGATTCATGGCCATTGGCCGCCGTAAAGTTTGTATGTGGCGGCGCAGGTTTTTTTTAAAGGATTTTTCCCAGTTTTGAATAGTTTCTTTTTTAGAGAACAATGCACAAAAGTTCCGAAAGTCTCAAAAGCCTAATTTAGGGCGGCCACTATACATCGACCATACTACCTTTCTTTTTTTTTTCAGCTTCACGCTATATCCCGCACACAGCAGGGTAGGCAGACCTAGTTTAAGACACTCCATTCCCCACTTTCTGCCGAATTCTGGAAGCATTGCGTGTTAAGTGGCAGAACTGAACGCCGCGCTTTGCCTCCAAAGCGAGCAAAGAAATGGTAATACAAATTTAAGTAAATAGTTCATCTCCTCGAGTAGAGATCAAAGCCACAACTAGTCTGATTTACAGTCACACTTTGTGCCGCTGCGCCACGATTGACCTCTCCGCTTTTCTTGATATATGAATTATACAACACAAATATAATTTTACAATTTGAACCAGTGTTAAGTTTAATAAAACAAACCTTTCAGATTTATAATAGGTATAGTACAGCTGTAATATAAGTAAAAAATTCTGTACCCAAATATAACTTGTATATAAATCTTTGCAATAATTATTCAAATAATATTCATTAGATACAATATTATAATTTTATTTAACAAGCATAAAAAAAGAAAATAATTCTATTATAATGCTAATTAAGTGTTAATATATGAAAAGAAATTTTGTAATATATGTTTCACTTTTACTTACGCCTTGAAGGTGTTGATAGAGATGTTTGTGTTTCAATTTCAACCTGTGTTCGCGCAGAGTGACCATTACATAAACTTTCATTTGTACTGCCATCTTCTTTTTTCAATATGGGAACCTTTTCTATGACCTTTAATTCTTGTTTCAGATCTATAACAAGGGTGCGACAATTATATAAAATAAAGAATAGTTGATCCTTACTTGCACAAATTGTAAACATTGTTTCTATGTGTACAGATTTTTGATGTAGTATATGTGTCTATAATCAACTGTATATAAATATATTTTTTTATAGAAAATAAGATAAACTAACAAATAAGTCACGCGATGGTAAGTGATCACCGCTGCCCATGAGCTGGATGGCGGTCACTATCACAAGAAGCTAGGCCCTCATATAAATATGTAGAGTGTAATGCAATGGACAGATCAACGGTTGCTTATCGACAGAGAACCTCAGTACCTATCCATTTCAACCCCGTGTATGTTTGCTGACTTTCAATTGTTCGTCAGATATTAAAGAATTTGTGTTTTTTTTGTATTGCGATATTTTTAATTTAAAGTAATTCTATTTGTGTGTAATAAAGTACTAAATATATTTTTTTATACATACCTCTGGCCTCATCAGTAGCTCTTTGTAATTTAATCCTTAAATTTTCCATTTCATCAACCTCACTTTCTAAAACTGCATTACGTTCATATGCTTGATTTAATAAGGACTCAATGCATGACACTGACTCTGATATGATTCTATTTCAAAAAACACAAAGTTTATGTTACAAATATACACAAGCATAGTTAACTTTTTGCTGCTTACAAAATCTTATATGTAACTTATGAGGTTAATATGATGCAGAAGCACAGTGTCTGACATAACATAATTCTCTGCTGAGGGGAGATTATTTTTATTTCCTCGTTCTGGTAACAAAACAAAGGGTAGCATTTGATTTCTGCCACCAAACATGCAACAACTTGAAAATGGGCAGAAACTTGAGCTTAACATCTTAACACGGGGGTTTCCTGTGCCTTACGGAGCGAAGAAAAAATAAATAGATCACATATTTACTTAAACATCAAGTTAAAATTATTAGAAAATAAAAGCATCATTCTACCTTTGTCCTCGTTCTAAATCATCATTTTTTTGTTCTAATTCTCTAACATATATTGCATGTTTTTCTTTTTCTATTTTAAGTGCCTGTAATTCATTTTCTAGGGCATTTGTTTCATATTGACTCCTTTCTAACTTAGCCTGAAAGAATTTAAAAGAATGAGCCTTTTTTGTAATTTGTATATATGACGTATAGTACAAAAATTCAACAAATGACATAATTAATTATGCTATTTAAAGTCTTGACATTTTAATATAAAAACGATAGTACCTTGAGTGTGTCAATGTCGTTTTTAAGACGTTGGTTCTGATGTTCCAAGTCTCTATTTTGTTTTTCAACTTGCTCTAAGGATGCTTCTAGTTCTTTTTCGAGTTGAGCCGAGTTCTCCGTATACTCGTCTAGTTCTTGCTGAATGTCCCTTGCCCTATTAACACAAAATCAATAATAGGAATAAGCCTCACAGAAATTGGTTAAAAATATTTTCAAACATTTACGTAAACAAACAAAATACTTTTGTTCATAGTGTTTTGCTTGATCTTTCCAATACTCCATTGAATCTATATCAAACTGTTTTGTAGATTCCATGTTTTGGACACTTGATTAACTGGCTTATTTGTCACACTTTTTCAGAACAGGAAATGTTACGTTTGATTAGGGACATGTGGTATTTAATAACGTTATTTTCAAATAATAATAGTTTGCCTCTTTTGTTATATTTTTACAAATCAGCCATTATAAATTGAAACGCAAATTATGACACAACTTCCTAAGGACAGTCCTTCAAAACAAGGCAAATAATTATGTACAGATAAAATATTTAAACGGTAAATCATTTGTCAAATGCTATCACGACTGATATATAGATAACAAATAAATGCTGTCTGTAAATAATATTTTTTTTAATTATTGCTCGTCTCCACTGTGCGAATTATAACTATATATCAAATTTGAAGTGATTTTATTAATGCCGTCACCAAAACATATTTAAGAAAGGATCTAGTAGTAGTTTTAAAGCAGGCAGCAGACTTTTAGTAAAATATTTTATACAAATTCAAGCGCAGTTACTGTCATGACTCCCTCTTCCAGGAGTTGTGGTCTTGGTGAAGGCCAAACTCGCATGACATCCACCATCTAAACATCCACTCATAGTGTTCACACTGATTGCGGATCAACAAGGAACAAAAGATAATAATAATAGAACTCAATACAATTACTTTTAAAATGTTTATCTGTTTGTCTGTGCGCTTGTTCAGGGTAATCTTAGAAATGCCTTAACCGATTTAAATGCAGTTTTCAAATGCGACACCAGAGCGAAGAAATGGAAATATAAATTTAAGTAAATATTTCATCTCTTCGAGTGGGGATCGAACCCACAACCAGTCGGTTTTGCAGTTACACCTCGTGCCGCTGCGCCACGACCGGCCTCAATCACATTAATTTACAATATTTTGTACGACAAATCGCTGCTTGCTGAAAGACTTATTTCTTACTACTGTTTTATTAAAAGCATTTTTTGTTTGATATTATTTGTAAAGTTATTATTTGTATGATTATATAACACCCATGTAAATAAACTAAGATGTGAATAAACCCGTGGAAATAAACAACGTTACCATAAAATTAATGTGCTCATGTGGCCAGCTGAAGTATAACGGTACGACCAGCAAATCTTTTTTACCTTCGAATAATTAATTAATAGCACTAAACATTTTTCAAATGAAAATTTGACAAATTATCAGTGACGAGGAAATGATTAAAAATATTTTTCTGTTATACATAATTGAGAGGTTATAGCAGCCGTACCGTAATAAAAATAACAAAACATTTTTCTATTAAATAGGACAGAATTTAATACACAGCTTTTTGACTGCTATATACTAACAAGCTAGCTATTCCATTATGTATCTATGTTACTGGTAAATAAAGAAACTTTATCAGTTTTTAAAATGTAAGCTGATATATGGAATGTATATATAAATAAGTACAAAACAAAAAAAAATATTAAAACGTTCGTAATAAAACTGTAAAATTTTATAATAGAAGTAGGTACCGTACGGTAGTTAGCTATTTTAACCTGACTTTACTTTGTGGATAATGATTAATGAATCATGAACAAAACAAGTAATGTCAAAGTCATATGACGATATTGACATTGATTGTTCTTGTTTAATTATGATTTTTAATGATTTAAAAAGTTAAGAAATAACAAACTTATAATGTTTTAGATGCTAATTATTATGAATTATCATATAACTACCAATAATTTCTTAGATGGTCATAAGTTAAGTTTATTGGAGTCATGCAAAATAACACGTAAACGAATTTTGGTAGATTTTGTTTATGAATGACGTGTAATGTTTCCAACGGCGGACTCTGAAGATATTTCGCAGGTCACGTCATTAAAAGAACAAACAAGCCTTTCTAGCAATGAGCAGAACTCTATTGAAGATACCCAACAGCCTAAACAAAACAATAACAAAGAGTTAACCCTCAATATGCTAATAAAAGAACTAGTGTTTTGCATTGCTCTAGCTCTCACCACATATGGAGCTTTACACAATGCGTGAGTTATTAAATAAATTTTATAATAACATAAGTTTAATAAGTTTCTCTCAATGCTATAAAAAAAATATATTCTTAAATTTTAATTTTACATTATTCACATTGCAGGCCCACAAAAATATCAAAAGTTCCTCAAGCTGTGAGATTCTTTCTCTCAGATTCAGTTGTAACTGATTGGTATAGAGGCCAATTAAGTAGTGCCCTAGCGGCTATAAACACAGAGGATATATCATTTGTCATGTACTATGCACCTTGGGATGCAGAGTCACAATATGTTAGGGGGGAATTTGAAAAGGCTGCTAACATTTTACAAGATAGAGTGAGTATTATATTTTTTCCCTTAATGGAATTGTATTACAAATGTAATAAACATTTGTGTTATTTCAAGACAAATTTAACGTGGTAAATTATGGATTTGTGAACTTGTTAAGTGCATTTGATAATTTTGTATAAATATCAACCTTCAATTGGAATAATGAAATATGGTCATAGCCCCACTCAAGTTAGACAAATATTAGAAAATATATTAGGGCAGAATGCATTGTTTTGACAGGATTAAATTGAACTTAAACAAATGATATTTAAGATATGATATGATATGTGTGACATCTATGTATATAATAAAAACTAAAACTTAAATTTATATTTTTGTTTTTAAGGTACATTTTTCTGCTATTAACTGTTGGAATCCTGGTAGTGAGTGTAGATTGCAACATAATAAAATACCCTTATGGCCTATTCTTATGGTATATACTGTAACTTCTAGGGGTGTACTGTACAAAGGTAAGATAAATTTATAAAAACTAGAGAACCAATTGACATCTATACTAATATAATAAAGTGCAAGAGTTTGTTGAACGCTAAGATCTTTGAAAGTACTGTTTTGATTTATAATTTTTTTGTTTTGTATGAAAGCTACATTTCTAGGAGTGCTATAAGCTATGTCATCACTGTTAAATTCTTAATTAGCCTTAAATAATGAAATAACAATAATTAGGAATCCTATCATATTACTTTAACAATGTGCACTGCAGAAATACTTAAATATATGTAAACATATTATACTACAAAAACATGCAGTTTCATTAATTCTAAAATAAAGACCCATATCTATCTTTTATAAATGAGTCACAATAAGGCATTTTGTGCCAAAATGTAATTCTAAATTGCAGGGTGATATTTCACCGTTATTTTTTTAACAAGTATATTTAAACTTATGAGCAAAAGATATTCCATCATCAAGTAAACTCTGTTTACGGCCGCAAAAGCCTAAGCCCGAGTACCATGGGGGGTGCCCCTTAGCGGTAATGACATCTTCTGTACAATTCTTTTTTTCACATATAAATTATATGAATTCTACAGTTATTGATATTCGTAACATAATTTAATCTTCTTTTTATAGGGCCAAGGAATGCAGAGAGTATGGTTAATTTTTTAGAATTGGTAATGAGACCACTAGAAAAAGTATCTAATACAGAAGATCTAGTTAACTTATTATCTATCTGTGATGTGAGTATAGAACAATAATTTATTATTATAGTTTTACTAAAAATATAGACTATACTATAAAATATAGATTTTTTTTAAATCAAATAGCTGCTGCACAGCATCGACAAACACAATATAAACCAGTTTAATTCCTACTCAAGGGAATTTATTATTTAAATCTTACTCTGGTAACAAGACCAAGAGCGACGTTGACACTCAACATGCAATGTCACAAAAAATGATCTGGAAACAGAATGTGTTAAACTAAATTTCCAATGCCCTCTCCTTGATATATGCGGGACAGTATTGAGCTAACAAAAAAATTGTATATATTTTTTACAGGCTGTAGCTGTAGGATTTACACCTTTAATTGAAACATCACAGTACTATAATGTATGGTACAATGTTGCATTAAAGTCTCGTGAATTTGACACAATTGGTGAAATATGTTTTGCATCAGTTACTTCTATGGATTTGGCGATAGATCTAGGAGTGGATACTGTGCCAACTGCTAGACTTATGCTGTGGAATGATACAAAGGTAATTTAAAAAATAAAGAATACTTGAGATATTCTATTTTTAAATGTTTATGCCTTTTTTTTACTTTTTGGTTTTTTTTTGTTATTGATGCATTTATATAAAGTTGAATTATAAAAAATATCTGATATATCTATGAGACTTTTTAATATTTCTTTACTTTCCAGGAGTACATTCCAAATGAGAACAACAATGGGTGGAATGAAACACACTTAATGCACTGGGTTCTGCAAAACTTTGTTCAGCCAGTGGCAAGAATTATACCAATGTGGCAGAAGTCATACAATTTTGAAAGATATGCAGATGGCAACCCTATTTTAATACTTTTCACACCTCTAAATCCGCTATATGAACAGTTGCCGTCATATGCTTTAGTATGTATATAAAAGTTGTTTTTCTCAAAAACTAATATATGTTAAGAAATAGAAATACTGAAATCTTTGTAAAGCAAAAACTTATCTGTATAGTGGTATAATAACCCCATATCACCTTTAATTTGTAAGGTGAATTGAGCAAAATTATGAAAAAATCATGTTGAAAATATGATTTGCAAAGATTTTTCTTTCTTTCCAAGTTCCATTTGATTTTCTTCTTTAATATTTTAAAGTATTATTATATTCATGAAAATAATTTGTCAAGAAATATAATCAACATTTCTTTGTTTATTATAAGGGGCTTTGCTTTATTAAATAAAATGTGTTTTATTCCCTTGAGTGTATGAATAATTTTCATTTTCTCGATCTGTTAACAAGATTAACGCAGCGTTGGGTTCCGCTTTACAGCACGCATGTCTCGAAAATGTAATGGTGCATGGAGAACGGAGTGTCTTAAACTTTCTGCCCACCTAAATACATA
This sequence comes from Heliconius erato x Heliconius himera, assembly GCA_013421005.1. Classification (NCBI taxonomy): domain Eukaryota; kingdom Metazoa; phylum Arthropoda; class Insecta; order Lepidoptera; family Nymphalidae; genus Heliconius; species Heliconius erato x Heliconius himera. The sequence goes on from JAATLQ010024351.1 coordinate 117,783, forward strand.
CAGTGTGAAGCTAAAAAAACTAATTTCTAATGTTCTAATGATAATTTACCACTCCTTATTTGAATTCTTTCAGTTACGTGAAATAGCAATGGAGTATTACAATTGTAAGAACAACGAGAGTAGCCAATGGACTACCGAACTAACAAAACTGCAACAAGTACAAAGGTTATTATACCAGCAAAAAAACTATATAAAATTTTGTCAAGAGTACAAATTTAAAAAGCCTAACAAGAAATTGAATTTAAATTATAAACGAGAAGTTGTTTCACATAATAATAAGTATCCCTGGAATAATATAACACAAAAAAATCAAAAAAGCAGTGTACTCAATTTTTTTCTGAAGCAAGGTTTGGCCATTTCAAAATTGATTGAAAGCACTAATGAAAATTCTGCATTGTGGTCGACATTAAATTTTTTACAACAATGTGGTAACAGCGTTTCGAAATCATTGCCAGCTGAGAAAAGTTTTTATGAAAATTATGAAAAATGTCAGTCATTTGAAGAACATTTAAATAATGAATTCGAAACAGAAGAGCAAGAGTAAGTTTATCCTTGTATATTTTTGTAAAGTGTAAATATTCCAGGTTGGAAGATAAATTCCATACATAATTTTATGTTTTATTATTATTATTATTTAGTATTTTTAATAAAACAATGTGTGTGTTATGAGACGTTGTATCGCAGCGGCACAGTGTCTTACTGTAAGTCGATGGTTGTAGGTTTGATTCGATACCACAATCGTCACAAGAATTTTTTCGCTCTGGTAACAAGATAAAGTACGACATTGTCGTTTTAACACAATACATCCTGCTTATCCTGCTATATACGGGATACAGGTTGCAGCTTAAAAATAATAAAGCCGGTTAAGTGGCTGATCTTAAAAAAAAAAACTTTATTATTATGGCGTTTACTTGATTATCTGTAAATGTTGATTAATTAAATTAATAAAAAATCGTTTCATTTCAGAATAGAATCAACAATGCTTCCATACGAAGACGATCCTCTATCCGCTGAGAATCTCGTACAAGACAATGTGAAGCATTTCTGTAGGTTACTACAGTTTGCAAATAAAATAAATCCTCCAGTTTCACCCGCTAAGGTTAGGGAAGGGAATATAACACATTTACATGGCCTGTCTTGTAGGACAAACTATTCTTTACATATGTTAGCAGTTGATAGTATAAGAAATTATCACTTCGCCGAAGCTCTTGGTGTTGATATAAAAAATAAAAAAGATAAGACTGCTGTCGTCATTTTAGATAGTAAGGTAGGTTAAAAATGATTAAAAAATGATTTTATATTAAGTACAGAATAAGAATATTATGTTAAATAATGTTGTAAATAAAAAATGATTTCCAGCATGAAAGCCAATACGTAATGTCAGAGGAATACAGTGCTAAGACAGTGCGGGATTTTATATATAATTTTACTCGCAAGTCTCTAAGGAGGACGCTACGGTCGCGTGTACTCGCGACACATACGCATCACTTCAACACGACGAACGTCAGCGAGAGTGTGAAGCACGCAGACGATAAATATGCGTCCAAGAATACACAAAACGTAGACGAGAGTGTGTACATTACAGACCTCACTACATATACTTTTAAAAAATTTGTCAGAGCCCCTGGAACTGTAAGTTTGAATATGATTTTATTTATATTTTGATACAAAATATCATCTCCATATTATAAAAAATATATGTGAAGTAGAGTAAAAGTAGAGTAGTTGTAATTTGCATAAAAATAAAATAACGTTTTTGGCATCTCTTGTAAAATTGACGCAGATCATTATTACGTATTTATTCGTAGGTATCAATAGTAGCAATATGCGGCGGCGCGTGCGCGGCGCACACGGCGCGCGCGCTGGCGCAGGGGGCGCGCGCGCTGCGGGCGTGCGGCGTGTGCGCGCGCGCCGCCCGCCTCGACGCGCTGCGCCACGACCTGCCCTGGCACTACTCCGCGCACGCCTACCCCGCCGTGCTCGTGTTCCTGGGCGACGGGTGAGTGCCACCCGATCCTATTCTGTACTATACAGGGAAAGGCGAAAAGTTAAACATAGTATACTTATTGCCTCCAAAACTCTGCGGAAAATGGGGAACGGAGTGTATTAACACTAGATTCTCTCTGCCTCACCCGCTGCGTGCGGGATACAGTGTGAAGCTGATTTATTTATTTGATATGTAAAATGTATATAATATTTGTGACACGCAGTAGCGGCGAGGCGGACAGCCGCGCGTACCCGCGGCGCGAGCGCGTGTCGGCGAGCGGCGTGGCGGCGCTGGCGCTGCGCTCGCTGCGCGCGCCGCGCCGCCTGCGGGCGCGCCTGTGCCTCTGCTCGCTGCCACAGGTATACGAGGCAAACTTATATTGTATAAAAATATTATATAGATTTCACAATCTCTTTTTCTATTGTTCTAACTTAACACACCTTTACATGTAATACAAGATATATTTTCGGTAAAACTTAACATGCTAATTAATTTAGTAGTGTTGAATCGTCAGGGTCCAGTGGAATAGGATCTGTTTGTAAATTTCAAGGCGCGGTGTTGAGTTCCGTAGATATGTACAATACCGCGTGAAGCTATTTTTATTTACATACGTTAGTTACGATGGCTTATGTACTTCCACTGCGTCCTATTTGGGACGTCTTAAATTATTATATATTGTATTAAATTATTATGTATATACATATTTGCATAGCTTTTTGACTAGCAAATAACTATTAACTCCATAATATATTAAAAAATATTTTATACATAAGTGATATAAATAATTAATTACAATCAACGTCTAGGCATGTCAGGTTAAGGAAGTCGAAGGTGGGCGATAAGATATGTGTTTCTTTATATCAGCTAGATAGACAGCTTAATACATTTTCTTAAATATTATCTATATTAATTGAATATTATTAATATAAATTGAAATTAAATAACACATAACACTGTATCTATCGAAGATACTATAATCTTTAATTTAAAAAATCTGCCTATATGATATAAGCGTTTGTTTGTTTAATGTGGCAACGTACTAATAACTGTATAAGTAATGAATACGATTTACGTTATCATTGTTCGAGTATTCGAAGTAGGTAGGTGTTATTATATTAGTATCTGGTTCAAACGACAGCCGCTGTTTACTAATTATTAATGGTAAGAGAGCCCAAGTGAGGATGTAGGGATTTACTAAAGCGTGGCAGATTAATATACAGGGGGATTCCTTGTACTCGGTTAAGTGTTTCCACCAAATATAAACCCCATATATATGGCCGCCCATCTAAGATAAAACATCAGAATAGTAAAAAAAATGATCATCTGAAATCAGATTAAGGTAGATTGAGTTAGATACATGCTAAATCATGTATATTCCACTAATCTGATAATTTGAGACTGACGTAAAGAAGGAGGAAATGAGAAAATGTCGAGATAATGTTTTTTTTTACAAGTTGTAAAAAAAATCGTCACCTCGAAATTTTCGAGCGTGGCTAATTTTTGTTTTATTATAAAGGAAATAATTCAAGGATTATAAATATATAATCTGACGAAATCCACAAGTCGAATAAAAATTGATCGATAAATTAAATGCAACTACGGGTTGCCTTTATTCCTCTCTCACTTTTTGTCTATTTATTACTCTCTCACTCATTGATGAATTTATGAGATAGTACGTCTAGGGCATGAAGATGAACCATATATATATCTTAATTTGACGCGCTTGAGTATTACAAAATTACGAAATTGTTTTTGTACATTCAAATCGTCAGATTAGAGTTTTTTTTCAGGTTCTCTTTATATGTAATTAGAGAATCTGACCAGCGTAATCAAATATATATTTTTTCATTTTTAACCTTTACGTAAGATCACCTCCACCATGGAAACAATCAGATTAACATACTAACATTTTTAAGAAAACGTAGAACATGGTTTTTTTTACATTTTCGAAAATCTATAGTCGCTCATCCCACCGATCAAAACATATAATATATCATATGACGTTTTTTTCATTTCACCATCTAAGCTTCGCAACCCAATAAGTCTCAATGATGCTTGAGTAAATCCCGATTTAGCATCGTAGGCTCCCCTACTATAAAGTTTATTGCAGTAAATAAACTTTTATTGCAGTAAATCAACTTTTGTTCAATATCAGCGTCGCAGTACTAGTTGCAAGTAGCATTATATCATTATTAAACCACATGTTACAATAAATATATCGTAGATATAGTGAGATAACAACACACGTCACGCGAATAATAATACATATCCTTGAGTGATAAATAAAGGCTAGTTAATAGTTTTTTTAATAGTTTTAATAGTTTTTTTTAATCGTTTGTTAAAAAAAACTATTAAAACTATTAACTAATATATAGAAAATATACCAACCAACATTTAAATTCGTGCTCTATTGAAAATCCAAATAATTTATATGGTCTTATACCGCAATATCGATTTATCTATTATATATGTCTCTTATAACTTTTATTGTCAGCACATTTAAATCAATGTGTTAAAATTGTGAAATGCTACTCTTTTTTAGGTTCCCGTTGTATCTCGGGTAGGGTAGGCAGAGGGAACCTGGTGTTGAGACTCGCCAAATTTTCCACTTTCCGCCAAGTCTTCGAGTCAATGCGTGTTGTTCGACGGAAAAAATGAGAATATTTAATTATTCAATTGATTGAATGGGAATCAAACTCAACCGTCGCGTTTACAGTCACACGCTTGTGCAAATGCGCCACGAACGCCTTATTTTTTTAAAAAACGCTATTCTTTTTTGAGGTACCTACTTCGCAAGACAGATATTACTATTTACTCAATTGTTTGGAGAATGCTATTTATTAAATGTTTTTAACAATTTTAAAGTATTATTCCGCGCTTAACAAAGAAAAAAATCCTAAATGTGGAATAACACTTTATTTTATACTACCACTAGGTTAGTGTTAAGACACTCCTTTTCCATTAAGACTTCCATTCCCTGCTTTTCGCGGAATTCTGATAAATTGCGTGTTGATTGGCCGAACTGAACGACGCGCTTTGCCTCTCGTCTATTACAATCGCAAGAAGATGAAAATATTAACAACCTCACCACCACATCATAATCAACATCATCTTTACAGTCGCACGCTTGTGGCCCTGCGCCACTACCGGATTCAATCAAAATAGGTTAACATAATCCATTGAGGCCAGTCATGGCGCAGGAGCACAAAGTGTGACTTTAAAACTGACTGGTTGTGGGTTCGATCCCCACTCGAGGAGATGAAATATTTACTTAAATTTATATTTTACATCTCTTCGCACTGGTGTCGAGGCAAAGCGCGGCGTTGAGTTCTGCCACTCAACACGCAATGCCTCCAGAATTCGACAGAAAGTGGGGAACGGAGTGTCTTTACACACTAGGTTCCCTCTGCCTACCCTGCTGGGTGCGGGATACAGCGTGAAGCTGATTTATTTTAACATAATCCCTTCTCTATTTACAGTCAATTATCCAGAAGAGAGCTTGTTTAAAAGACCTGAAGGATCACGTGGTCACGGTGATCGGTAGGAATTTAAAGTACTGGCGCGAGTACAGCAACGAGATCCTCAGGGGTTCACTTTACAAAAGACTGCAGCATTTACACCAAGTGTCTCTTCACCTCCACCTCATCCATACAAGTGATCTCAAAGAAAACAATGAGAAACAGATGCGGTTACTACAATCCCTAGATGATATGTCCAAGAATTGGGACATTGATGTGTCGTTATTAAGAAAAAGTACCATTCCCTCAGAAACTACTGCGAGGTGATATTAATTGTATTTTGTATGTATTTTATTTATTTATTGTATTGCTCATTTTATATGTATCTAAAATACGTTGTTTATTTTTTGAACCCAAAGTGTTATAAAAAAAGTTGCCAAAAATTATGTTTTTTTTTTTTTCATTTTTATATCCCATTGCACTAATAAAGAAATATTGATTTTAAGTATAATTACAATGTGAATTAAAAAAGATAAATTGTTATTTTTTTATATAGAATAGGTAATAAATATTGTGATAATTGTAAATTATTTAAAAAAATGTAATAACAGCAAATAATTTTATTTTCGAGGCTTTACTAAATAGTAATAGCAAAAATATTTTCATTTTGTATATTCAAAATTATCTTAAAATCATTTACCCAGTAATAATAATAAAAAATGCTTTATTTTTGTCTACATTAAATAAAAATCTTGACGAGTATATTTTTATAATTTATATAATTTATTGAAATATTATCTAAAATTCAACATCTTTTCCAAAAAATGAAAGTGTGTTTAGCTTTGTACTACTTCTCCAACCTCTGACCAAACTCAAGATAACCGAAATGGACTTATGAACGTAGGCTTCTGCAAAGAAAATATTATTGTTAAAATAATTCTATTATATTTTTAGGGTTCCGTATTTCAAAGAGAAAAAACCCGTGTTATCCGTCCGTCAAGATCAATTATCTCGAGATCGAGTTGAGGTACCAAACTGAAATTAATATCAAATATTCAGGTCTATGGACTCTACGGTCCTTTGGACCACAGAACAAATCAAGCTTCTAAGTCGATCAAAGAATACGAGCATTTATGCATCGTTTTTGCTGCATTTTATATTAAATTTGTCCACCTATGAATGAACCTGCAGTTTTATGTTAAAATTTTTAATTCACATCATACAGTCAAGTTAAATTTGCTTCAGCAAGTATACCATTTTACCTACAACTTTTTTTCAAACCTAAAACTAAGCAGCAAGACGCTAGATAAATGACTCTTTTTAACTAAAATAGAGGAAAAATATGATACGTCAGAATATTTTACCTAATGTAGATGAGTTTGTGTAATCAGGAAATAAATCGTGGTAGGGCTTAACAAGGAACACAAGTTCAGTTCCAACTACACCAGACAGGTAGTCGCTTAAAGATCCCGCAACCCTCCCGTCACCGCTAGCTTGGTGTACCTTGAAAAAAGTATCAAATTTTGGATTTCTAAAAAAAAAATATATTGATGAATTGCAGTTTCACATATTTAAGTAGGCATTAGTCACTTGATTTCAATCTCACAAGAAGTCTCTACATTCTTTTAAAATGTATGTATATTTAGTAACGTTATTTCAATATTGAATATGAACACTGGTAAGAATGCGGCGCTGAGTCCCGCCACACCTTCTGTGCCTCCTAGAATTCGTCGAAAAGTGAGAATGGGAACGGAGTGTCTTAACATTCGGTTCCCAGGTTCCCTTTACCTACCCTGTTATGTGCGGGACACAACGTGAAGCTAAAGAAATACTGGTAAGAATTTAACTATTTCAAAGGATTTTGTTATTATACGATTATTCAAAATTATTATACGATTTACACAAGGTTAATATAAGAGTAGATGCTTCTTAGTATGTGACGAAACTAATAAATACCTCGTACAGTCTACCATCAGGAAGTCGTGCTTGTCTTGCTGCATATTCTCCTATTTCTTGAAGTGTTCTATAATTGCTTCGCTGATGTAAGGTATATCGCCATGGGTACAATATAAATTCCTGATATAATAATATAATAAATAAAATATATTATTTGTTTTCGCTTCACGCTTTGCCCCCAAATATAACAGGTTATAAGTTATAAAATTTTCTTTTCTCGTCGGTATTCGGGATACTGTGTATTGAGTGTTGAAACTCAACACCGCACTTTGTCTATCAAATGAAAATAAGTAATTCCCCGGAGTGGAGATCGAACCCACCACTATCGCGTTTGCAGTCAAAAATTGTCCCACTAAGGCACGATGGCTTCATGAATAATCACAGAGACAATATTTTGTCTAATGTTATTAGGAATTGACGGAATACGAGAAAGTAAATTAAATCATATTAATATCCTAAATGTTTTTGAGACTGCCTTCTAAAATTGTTTACAAATCAATGATAAATAAATAAATCAACTTCCCGCTGTACCCCACACAATGCATGGTAGGCAGAGGGAATTTAGTGTTAAGATACTTCCTTTCAGATTTTCAGCCGAATTCTGAAGGCATTGCGTGTCGAGTGGTGAAACTCAACGCCGTGTTTTGCCGTGATTTCAACTCCTTGAGTGGGAATCGAACCAACAACCTGTTTACAGTCACACATTGTGCCGCTGCGCCACTCCTGGCGTCAATGCTAAATATTCTTAAATTACATAGAGTTTTTTTTAATATATAGGTAGGTACTACCTAGTTACAAAAATTTTGATACCTAAAATGTCCGAAACTTATGAATATGGTAGGTTAACTTAAGAGACGTTAATAGGTTTAATAAAAATTGATTACTTTTTTTAATACGAAGCTTGAATGCAAATGTATTGCGAAATCCACAAGATCGGCCAGCTTATGTACGTATGCCCGTATTGCTTGCGCTTCCGTTGTATCAAACGGCCTGTCTCCTGGATAAAATTGCGAACAACGATCTGGTGATTTACGAACATCGTCTGTAACAAAATAATAGTTATTTTTTATGGAAAAGGACAAGGCAAACGAACGTTCGGGTCACCTGATGGTAAGTGATTACCGCCGCCCACGACCCCGTGCAACACTAGAGGAGCTACAGGTGCGTTGCCGGCCTTTAAGGTGGAGATAGACGCGCTTTTTGAAGGTACCCAAGTCATATCAACCTGGAAACACTGCCGCGGGTAGGCCATTCCACAGTTCCGTGGCACGTGGAAGGAAGTTCCTACAAAACCGCACAGCAGTGGATTGCCGCGTAGCCAAGGTGGTGTGGATAAAAGGTTCTCAACACAGTGCTTCCAGAATTCTGCGAAAAGCAGAGAACGGAGTATCTTAACACTACGTTCCTACCTGTGTGCGGGATAGGGCGTAAAGCTGATTTTTGTATTTTTTTTTTATAAAACATTCAAGTTTTATTATCCGAAACAGATTATTGACGATAATATGCGAGTTATTGACATTGAAGATAATTTTAATCGTAGACGGTATATAAAATTAGATAATGAATTGCGTCTTTGTCCACGTCGACATTTATCGTGAAAAAGATAAATTTTATGTGTCTAGGCTAAATAACCTATAATTTAAAAAAAATCAGCTGAGGGAACCCAGTGTTAAGACAATCCTTACCTCGCTTTCCGTCGATTTCCGGTACCTATAATGTACATAAAAATGTACAAAAAACCCAATACATATTTAATATTTAAAACAAAATATTATCAAAAATAGATTTTTATAAACCTTGCCAGTGGTATGCAAAGTTTCGGTTTATGTTGGTCCCGAAACATATATGACCTTCCGTTTTGTCAATATTCTTGAGCCACACGCCAGGTCTCGTCTTTAGATCTCTGGCAGTTAGGTTTTTGGACCATTCTGTGGGATCTATTGAAGTGTAATGTTGAAGTTTTTTTGTAAACTGAAGTCCATCTGGATTTGCTATGGGTATTAGATACCTAAAATTTTATGAGTAAGATATATTATATATAATATACTATCTTTATAATAATTTATTTATTTACACAATAATAATTATTCATATTCCACTTCATTTAGTAGATATGAGGCCAGCCGTGGCGCAGGGGCATAAGCGTGTGACAGTAAGCGCGACAGGTTGGCGTTGAGTTCCGACCCTCAATACACAATTCTTCCAGAATTCGGAGGAAAGTTTTGACCAGTATCTCAACTCCAGGCTCCCATTCCCTACCCTGCTTCACGCCATATCCATGTCAAGCAATTCCTTCCAGCAAGTCCGTAGCACGTAAATAACCAAATAATTCGTGCTAACCGTTTAAATATTTTAAATTGGTACTAAAAACTGAATAAGACATAAGAATGTTATAAAACATTTACCAATCATAGTCGTTAAAAAATGGTGTTTGGTAATTCGTATCATATAGAAGCTTTTCTGCCAACTCAATAATAGCATTCGGTCCACCCCACGTCATTCCATTTAGTGCTATGTTTATGAACAAAAATGTAAAATTGAGAATTTTATAACAAATCATTACTTTTTATAAAACTACGTTCTTACATTTCTAGCCCTCTTTTTAAATCGTGAAGCTAATGCTATTAGATGTACTGTTTTATAAGCGACTTCGGATTGAGAGAGGGTAGAGGGTTACTCTGTCCCTGAGAAATTACAAGCACTACGGAGAGCTGATTGTTAAGCACGGTCTCTTTCATTATAATATACTAGAGGGCGCGCGCGGCTTCGCTCGCTTATTAGGAGGGAATCCAAAAAAACCACGAAACACGTTTTCAATAAAATATTTTTAACAGTCTGAATTTAAATTTTTATAAAAATCGGTGGCAATTTAAAGATTTTTCCATATAAACTTTCAACCCCGTATTTGAACCCTTAGGGCGTGAATTCTTAAAAACCATGAAACACGTGTTCAATGAAATATTTTTAAGAGTCTGAACTTCAAATTTTATAAAAATCGGCGCAGATAATTTTTTTTTCCATACAAACTTTCAACCCCTATTTCATCCCTTTAGGGTAAAAATTTTTGAAATTCCTTTCTTAGTGGATGTCCAGAATATGAAAGTAAACATCTGCCCAAATTTCACGTTTCTACCATCAGCGGTTACGGCTCTGCGTGCGTCTTACCTCAGTCAGTCAGCACAAGTCCTTTTATATATATAGATATATTTAGGGTTTTTATTAATCTGAGGCCAGTCGTGGCGTAGGGGCATAAAGTGTGACTGTAAAATCGACTGGTTGTGGGTTCGATCTCCACTCAAAGAGATGAAATAAGTATTTACTTAAATTTATACTTCCATTTCTTCATTCTGGTGTCGAAGTAAAACGCGGCGTTGAGTTCCGCCACTCAACACGCAATGCCTCCAGAATTCGGCAGTGGGGAACGGAGTGTCTTAACACTAGGTTCCCTCTGCATACCCTGCTGTATGCGGGATACAGCGTGAAGCTGATTTATTTATTTATTTTATTAATCTAAAAGTCATTAATTACAGTTTGAAAATTTAATACATTACTTCCAATTATAAGTATTCCTGGTTTCTTGCTATGTGTATCGCTGTGTAGTTCTAAAGCGATCAGGCTATTGTTCCCAGAAGTTTGTGGAGTTAGATACGCGACTTGTACCATATCGGGGCTTTCAGTAGCCATATGCTGCACTATGCTTAACATATTTTCATAGTCGATAAATTTAGAATATTTGACGTTGCTGCCGGTACTTCGGACCATTCTCATTTTGGATCCAGATCTAGAAAACAAAGATTTATTATTCCCACATACATATTTATCTATAAATGTATATTTATAGAACTGTAAAAGGGATCAAATCTGTATGTTAAATATAAACTTTAAAATATTTCTAAGGGGTTATTATAATACTTCTTGTATAAGTAACAGAATATATTTTTTTAAGTTTTTCTCTGTTCTTGTTGGCATTCCTTGCGATACTACTGAATGAAACTAACAAGCTGTTTAATCTACGAGAAATATGGCCTTATTCGTAAGACCCTTACCAAGAGTTGATAAACATAATGAGCATTATCTGTGGATATAAAAAACGAAGGTCTGATGTGCTACTTTTTAACATTTTTATAATTTCTACTTCTTTTATTAAATAATGTTTTTTTTAAATTTTTCTATTATTATTATTATCGTTCCGTACCTCAAAAGGTAATAACAGAACTCTTACAGGACCACTTTATTGTCCGTCTGTCCATCTGTCAAGACTTTTTATCTAGAGATCGCGTGGACCTATCAAGTTGAAATTACCTAATATCAAATATTCAGGTCAATGGTCCCTTGGAGCATTTATGTATCGATTGAATTTTGTATGTATAAGGTACCATATGGACCAACAGTTTTGTAATTTGGCACGAAGTGAGAACTTACAATAATAATAAAGGAAAAAGTTAAACAAAAATCATTAAAAACTTATATTTATAGTTCATTAAAAACTTATATTTATAGTTTTAGAGCGCAAACTTAAATTTGGCATCTTTTATGATTTAAAGGGAAGTACATCCTGAAATTGGTACGGAAGCCTCGGTGGGCGAGTCTGCACTTACGGTTTTTTATAGCGAACCCAGTCGTAGCGTAGGGGTACAAGCATGCGACTGTTAACGAGACAGGTTGTGAGTTCAATTCCCATCTGAGGAAATGAAGTATTAACTATTTTATTAAGTGGGGAACGGAAGGGTTTTAATGGGAATAGAGTGTTTTAACACAAGGTCCTCAGGTTCCCTCTATCTGCTCTGTGATGCATGAGATACACTCTGAAGCTAAAAAAAATATTAATAGAATTGACATCTAATGAACGAGCTTGTGAGACCCATTGAGCAGTCTGAGTTACTCTCCTACCTCCATGACCGCGGATTAGAAGATATTCTTGTATACTTCAGTAATAGCAAGCTGGTGGTTAATAGAGTCGTATGGCAAGGGTCATAAACTCAACCCAAATGGCCTACAATTATTTTTAAAATATCTGAGCAAAGAACAGATAAATACTTACTGCTCAAAATTTCGCGGTGGAAACAGAATAAGGAACAATATACTCAGAAAGTAAATAATGCCAATTACGTAAATTTTTAATTGTAAAAGCATGTTTTAAATCTATAAATATTATTAAAGATTGATACAGAAATATATACAATGAAATGATATTTCAGACAATATTGACGGTTTTGCTAGTTTGACGAAATTGGCTGTTAAGGTTGCTAGAATAAAATAAACTAAACGCAACATTGTCAACAAGGTCCTTTTTCTATAAAAAAATAAGATGTTTTTATTAATTATTAATCCTTTTGTACTTCATTTTAATTATTGATCAATTGGATATAATAATATTAAAACATATTATGTTAAAAATACAAGTATAATGGATACTGTACTCAAATTTCCCCATGCTCGAGACGGTATTCTTTTTTTTGTAAACACATTTCACATATGATTTTATGAAAATGTCATCATATGTCAAAGTTATGATGAAGTTCTGTCTTTTCTTAACATGAATTACAGTATATTTTTGATTATATTAGGTTTTATAAAATTTGTATTTAGTAGTAACAATACTAAAGAAGACTCTTGTCCCATTAGTGCATTATCATGTAAGGCAATGAGTTGAGTTTTTTATTTACTTTTTTTTATGTTTCAACACTAACAATTTACGCTATATATTTATATTATATAGGTTTACGCCACAAACGTTCATACACAGAATATACAAGATGGCGTGCTAATGCAGGAACAACACAAGAATTTATTGTTAAGGTTTTAGAGGATGATTTGACTACGCCTTTGCATGAAGAGTCAGTGATTGCTGTGAACATACAACCACTTACAAAAGCACAAGATAAAATTATAGTCGATGGTGTCGTAGTTTCAACAACGAACACTGAAAACAGTATTGACGCATATAGAAACTATCAGAGATTTGAACCACCTACGACCGTCTCTAGTAAAAGAGTTGGTGGTAATATTGTCTTTGCACCTGTCAAATCAATTGCTAAGGCCATGTCACCGGTGCGACCGAAAGGTAAGCAAATATCAAGTTATGCCTAAATTGGCATCTTTAAACGGTTATTTTTTTTTATTGGATAAATAGCTAAATATGATTTTCCATATGTATAATATGATTTTCTATATGGTAATGGTTAAATAAAGACGACCTTTTAGTATAATTCCCTACGTTGATTCATTTTTAGTTCATAAATACTAATTATATTTTAAGGGATTGAAATAAAAAGTCCACAGCATTCACAGCGCGATGGAAGTCTTTCACTTAACCCACTGTTGCCTAGAACACAAAAAGTCATTGCTCAATATGCACCGATAGCGCCAGTTTCTTTTACACGTCGTGACACTATTGGACCGTTAACACCACGCACTATGGACTTGTTTGTAAGTATTCTGTACAAAAAATATGGCTTGTGTTTAAGCTCCGCCCAAAAATTTACCTATTTTACTAGGATAAAATTTGAAAGGCTTACCAAAATGGACAATTCATCATCAACTTACTAAAATATTAGTAAATAAATCCAATTTTTCTTTACATTGACTGCCATAAAAATATATGGACGCCTTTTAAATTCACTTCATACTAATAATATATAGAGGCCAGTCGTAGCGCAGCGGCAGCGCGGCAGCACGAAGTGTGACTGTAAAACCGACAGGTTGTGGGTTCGATTCCCACTCGAGGAGATGAAATATTTGCTTAAATTTATAATTCCATTTCTTCGCTCTGGTGTCGAGGCTAAGCGCGGCGTTGAGTTCTGCCACTCAACACGCAATGCGTCCAGAATTCGGCAGAAAGTGGGGAACGGAGTGTCTTAACACTAGGTTCCCTCTGCCTACCCTGCTGTGTGCGGGATACAGCGTGAAGTTGATTTATTTTTACTAATAATATGTATTGTCGCTAAATATATTGACTAATATTTTATGTCATGAGATTTATTTTGGTAATTTTTCTTGGGCTAAAAAAGCTAACGATCGCTATAATATTTTTTAAATACCAAATAATATACGGGGGTTCCCAAATATACATCACTTTTTTATTTTTATATTTATAGTAACTAAATTTGTTGATATAACAAAATAGTATAGGTATCAGTTTTAAAATTAAAATCAACTTCACGCTGTATTCCGCATATAGCAGGGTAGGCAGAGGGACCTACTGTGAAGACTCCGCCGAATTTCTCGAGGCATTGCGTCAGTGTCAGTGTCAGAGCGAAGAAATGAGAATATTAATAAATAATAAGTAATTGAGGCCACTCGTGGCACAGGGGCACAAAGTGTGACTGTAAAATCGACTGGTCGTGGATTCGATTCCCTCGATCGATTTATGCCTACCTGCTGTGTGCGGGATATAGCGTGAAGCTAATGTAATTTCTTAACTTTTTATCTTTTTATTACAAACTAGAGGGCGCGCGCGGCTTCGTCCGCTTATTAGGAGTGAATTCTAAAAAAACCACGAAACACGTGTTCAATAAAATATTTTTAACAGTCTGAATTTAAATGTTTATAAAAATCGGTGGCAATTTAAAGATTTTTCCATATAAACTTTCAACCCCTTATTTGAACCTCTAGGGGGTGAATTCTTAAAAACCATGAAACATGTGTTCAATAAAATATTTTTAAGAGTCTGAATTTCAAATTTTATAAAAATCGGTACAGATTAAAAAAAAATCCATACAAACTTTCAACCCCTATTTCATCCCTTTAGGGTTAAAATTTTTCAAATTCCCTTCTTAGTGGATGTCCAGAATATAAAAATAAACATCTGCCCAAATTTCACGTTTCTACCATCAGCTGTTACGGCTCTGCGTGTGTCTTACCTCAGTCAGTCAGCACAAGTCCTTTTATATATATAGATTAAGGGCTTCTCCTTCGCCTGCTCTCTTTTCCCGTCAACCACTTTAATAATAAGAAAATATAAAACTCTTTAAATGGTAACGTCCATCGTCGCTATGTATCGTAGCGTTAGTCATGTTTAATTTTATTTATATCATTACTGTGGACAAAACCTCCTGATAAAGAGGTTACCGGTCCGGTAGTACTATAAAATAAAATAATTTAAAAATCTTAAATAAAATATATTTTAAACAATACTTTAGACGCTTTCTAATGATATCGTTGTGTGCTTTGCGATCAGGTTAGACAAAGCGAATGGTGATATTTCACTACTAAGTAAATAATATCTCTATAGTGGTAGAATGATATTTGAATAAATGATTTTTTTTAAATAAAAATAAATCAGCTTCACGCTGTATCCCGCACACAGCAGGGTAGGCAGAGGAAACCTAGTGTTAAGACACTCCCGTTCCCCACTTTCTGCCGAATTCTGGAGGCATTGCGTGTTGAGTGGCAGAACTCAACGCCGCGCTTAACCTCGACACCAGAGCGAAGAAATGGAAATATAAATTTAAGTAAATATTTCATCTCCTCGAGTGGGGATCGAACCCACAACCAGTCGGTTTTACAGTCACACCTCGTGCCGCTGCGCCACGACCGGCCTCTATGATTTTTTTAAATATTTGGAAATCGTCATTCTAATCAGATAAATATGCTTAGAACTGAAACTTTTTCATATCAAATAAAATAAGTTATTTTTCACCTTTATGTACATTAAAAAAAGACGACTTTGATATATTTACAGTATTATTTTATGTACAGATAATACATACAACTACCTTGCGACCTACACGAACTCATGCTTACCCAGACGTATTAACACCAAGACGAACATCAATTTCTGCGGATTTTGTACCATATGAGTATAACTTTGAATTACCCAATAAGATGGATATATTAAATCAAACTTTATTATCAACAGTCAATTTATATCAGACAACAAAAAGGACCTCCCACGAATCTTATTCGGAAGAGGAGAACAGAAAAAGTAATATGAAAACACTAAATCTTGAAAAAGATAGTGTTGATAAGGAATCAAATTTTTCATATAACGAATTATTTTATAATGAGGATGACAGCGAAAGTGAAAGTAGTACAGACAAAAAAGTAGAAGATAAATCATCAACCGACTATGTCGATGCCGCCCACAATGATACCGAAATAGACAATTCTCATATAAATTATGAAGATGATGTTGCTGATGTTGATAATGCGACTGACATCAGTACTACTATATCAACATCAGAAGTTACTACTAATGGCCAATCTCGGAAAAATACGACAAAAATAAGAAGGAATTTTCTTTGTAACATTTTGAAAGTACATCCCTTGACTTTCAATTCAGCGCGAACGTTACATGAGGTAATAAAAAAATATAATCATAAAAAAAATATATATATTTTTAACATTTTTAAAGTGTTATTCCACACTTACGAAAGAAAAGTACTTATTTAGAAAACGTATAAAAATTGGAACGTAGTATTCGAAGTTCGAGTTTCCAGGAGGCGCGGGTTCGAAACCCGCTACGTTCAAATTTTTATACGTTTTCTAAATGAGTATTTTTGGCATATAAACGATCCAGACGCTACGTATTTTGATATCAGCCATCACGCATTGGCATTAGTCGTCGCGACGACTGGTATTTCAGAAAGAAAGATAATACAATTATTTTACAGTTTATCAGATACAATTCTGTAATGCAAATTTATAACTCCCTTTATAAAATACCAATATTTTTTTATTGGGACAAACAAAAAGTAAATTCTATGTAAAAAAATATATTTTCTTCTATAGATAAATACACAATTAAAGAAATGGGCAGAAAATAGTCCTATTGCAAAAAGATTAGATATCACGAACGGAAATTTCACAGTTATGGAAAACCCCATTTACATGATGATGGTCGATGACCCGACTAGTGGTCAAATTGTTTCAGCCAAACTAACAATCATGATTGTGGCAGGTGAAATTAATTTAAAATTATTACTATTGTGAAATTGACAGGTGCAGTTGCACAAGCGCGTATCTGTAACGCGGCAATTGTGGGTTCGATTTCCACTTGGAGGAATTAATTACTATTTATTAGTATTTTAATTTCATCGCTTTGGTACCAAGGCAAAAGCGCGGCGTTGAGATCTACTACTCAATACGCAATACTTCAAAAATTCGGCGAAAAGCAGGAAAGGAAGTGTTTTAACACACTAACTTTCTTCTGCCAAATTTAAGTTTAATCTAAAAATTTAATTTACTACTTTACTAAGTTTCTTCTGATGATAAAAGAAAATCAAGAAGTTACATATATATATATATATATATATATATATATATATATCTCTTCTAAATAACTGATTTTTTAGGAATCCAAGGGAGCGACCACCATGCAGTAACAGCTGCAATGTATCTATTATACCAATTAGTAGAGAGGAGTGACGCACATTCTGATTTACTTACAAAGTACCGATTTTGGATTATTCCAGTTTTTAATCCAGATGGATATGATTATTCTATAACGTTTCCACACGTGAGGAAATAATACAATATAATATAAATAGTAGTTTGATTATTTAAAAAAATTTTCTTTTGAGTTTTTAAACTAACTAAAACTTAAATAATTTAAATTGTAAAAAGTGGGTATATAGATATATCAAGGAAGCGATTCAGAAGCTCAGACTCCTTAGTAACTAAAATTAAATTGATATTAACTCATTTAATAATCTTTTTAGACTAGACACTAGTCATTGTAATTACTTCGCGAAAATATTTCTTTTCTTATCGGATAATGAATTCTAATGATAATATTATGATAAATATTGTCAATTCTAATCAGTTCGTTAGAATATATTTAATGACCTTGAACTGTTACAAAGTAAGGAATTTGACAGTATATTAATGTTACTAACTACACTAATGTCCTCCTGGAAACCGACCAGGTTCTCTGACCACTAAGCCATACATTCTCCTCGAGCTACGTCGAAATTCTTATACGCTTGTTACAACTTATTTATGTTGTTAGCATCTCTGTAGGGAGATTTTTACAAATTTCCGCTACCCAAAGACAATTACTAAGAATTATCGTCTGGCAAGAGAGAATACTATTTGTTAAACATTTTTAAACATTTTTAAAGTATTATTCCACACTTAGGAAAGAAAAATACTTATTTAAAAAACGTACAAAATAAAACGTTATAGGCTTAGTGGTCAGAGCGCCTGGTCGGTTTCCAGGAGGCGCGGGTTCGAGTCCCGCTACGTTCAAATTTTTATACGTTTTCTAAATAAGTATTTTTCTTTCCTAAGTGTGGAATAACACTTTAAAAATGTTTAAAAATATTTAACATGAATTTATTTTTGAGTTAGGGCGTGTAAAGTTAGAAACTTGGCTCTACATGAGATTTGATAACTTCTTGACAGTGCATTCCTGATGGCTTATCAACATTTTACATGAAAATATTTTTAATAGGATCGCATTGACGGTATCGTAGTTTGGGCATATATAAAATATTTAAGTGAAATTGAAAATTACTAGACTCTAATCTCATTCTGGTGATTTTGTATCATTTACATATTTATTCTGTCAGGCTAAACATAATGCCATGTTGGGTTCCATTACTCAGTAGATAATGTTTCTAAGTTTACGGAAAGTCGCTTATTATTTTTTCTTGAATATCACAAAAAAACGAGAATATAAAATCTATATTTAAGAAATAATATTTTTAAGTAAATTGACCAAAAATGACTATGAAATGAGAATGACTTGTACTTTTGTACTGGCAAGGTGATAAAAATCTGCGTAGGTACAGACAGCCCACGTGTCCTAGAGGATATAATATGTAGTGAATAAACTATATAAATTA
This sequence comes from Heliconius erato x Heliconius himera, assembly GCA_013421005.1. Classification (NCBI taxonomy): domain Eukaryota; kingdom Metazoa; phylum Arthropoda; class Insecta; order Lepidoptera; family Nymphalidae; genus Heliconius; species Heliconius erato x Heliconius himera. Next base: position 136,973 of record JAATLQ010024351.1, read on the forward strand.
AAATTAAATTAAATCAGCTTCACGCTGTATCCCGCACACAGCAGGGTAGGCAGAGGGAACCTAGTGTTAAGACACTCCATTCCCCACTTTCTGCCGATTTCTGGAGGCATTGCGTGTTGAGTGGCAGAACTCAACGCCGCGCTTAACTTCGACACCAGAGCGAAGAAATGGAAATATAAATTTAAGTAAATATTTCATCTCCTCGAGTGGGGATCGAACCCACAACCAGTCGGTTTTACAGTCACACCTCGTGCCACTGCGCCACCACTGGCCTCAATAAACTATATAATCGTTTATATTATATCAGCGTAATGTAATTATTAATGATTGTGGGCCAGACATAGTATTGATATCACTAACATTTTTAAAAAAGATTATAAAGATATGACACGATAAATTAAGTATTAGCACGTCTACAATATTGGTTATAAAAATTAATAATAATAAAATGGTATTTGGTTTATATTTTTTCATGTTTCAGTATTTCCTAGTGAGCATTTAATTATTATTTTTATTTCTCTGCTCTGGAAGGCAAGCCGCGGCGCAGAGTTTCGTCACTCGATCGTAATATTTATATCACGAATTCTGACGGAAAGTGCAGAGCTTGACCCTTGATTTTCTCTATATACTCTCTATAATATGTGAAGTAAAAAATATAAATAAGCTCACAAGTTGTGCATTCGATCTCCACTCGAGGAAATAAAATTTTAATATTTCAATTTTTATCGCTCTGGTGTCGAGGCAAATCGCAGCGTTGAGTTTCGCCACCTCGAGAGTTCGGAGGAAATTAGGAACGGAGTGTCTTAGTACTAGGTTACTCTGCCTACCCTCAGCTACATGAGCTTTACAGCACTAAGCTGAAAAAAAATATCATTCATTTTATCTAAAGGGAACGATGACTTAAAAAGCTTTAAAATGTAGGATTCGTTAGAAAAGTTTACTTAGTTTGTATTAAAAATTTAAAAATTTTAAATTTTCATGTAATTGTTAAAGCGTCGTGAATGGTCAAAAAATTTACGTCAATCTTGGGACTCTTGCAAGGGGCGCGACTCTTGTGAGGCCTGCGAACAATTTGGCATTCGATGCACTATTCAGCCTTGTTACGGAGTGAACCTCGACCGAAATTTTGAATATCAATGGATACCTCGTGAGTGGTTTTTATGTACCAATTAGTAGCTTTGACACCGTCATGGCGCAGAGGCACAAGCGAGCGACTGTAAAGACGATATGTGTGTGTTCGATTTCCACTCGGGGGGATTAAAAATATACAGCAGGAAATGAAATTATTTTATATTTATATGATGTTTTTATTTCCTCCCTCTGGTAACAGGGCAAACCGTGTTGAGTGGCGAAACTCAGCGTCAGAATTTGCCCGCAATATCTTTGGCGAAAAGTTAGGACGGAAGTGTTTTAATGGAGAACGGAATATCTTACAACTAGGTTCCCAGGTTCCCTCTGCCTACCATGCGATGTGCGGACATAGGCACAGCGTTAAGCTAGAAAATATATACACAAGTATATCATTTTCAATTAACGTATGCCTACACCTGTCCGACTCATCGTGAACAGTTTCAGTCTACCCTGTAAAGCCGTAAAAGTATAAAGCCATATTTATGTGGTCCACGTTACTTTCAAGAATAATTACATGGTCTACTCACACCCATATGAAAGAATTCATAATTTAATATAAAATGTAATATTCTAATCTTGAAAGTCACTATTATGTATGTAAAAAAAATTAAATTAAATTAAATTAGCTTCACGCTGTATCCCGCACACAGCAGGGTAGGCAGAGGGAACCTAGTGTTAAGATACTCCGTTCCCCACTTTCTGCCGAATTCTGGAGGCATTGCGTGTTGAGTGGCAGAACTCAACGCCGCGCTTAACCTCGACACCAGAGCGAAGAAATGGAAATATAAATTTAAGTAAATATTTCATCTCCTCGAGTGGGGATCGAACCCACAACCAGTCGGTTTTGCAGTCA
>JAATLQ010024354.1:0-75153 GCA_013421005.1 Heliconius erato x Heliconius himera
TTAAAAGACCTAAGCAAAAACATGGGAATATCACATAATATTATTTTTCTCTTCACTCTTCCTCCTTTTACTCCAATTCTTTTACTATTAAAGCTGCTCGTCTATGGAATTCTTTGCCTATGGACATCAGACGTGCCAAAAGCCTCTATATGTTTTTAAGAAAATGCTCAAAAGTCATTACCTAAATATATAACATTATTTCCTCACTAAATTGATTCCTTTATTTATTTATATATTATTATGTTGTACTTTTTTTATTATTATTATTATGTTTGTATATTGTTTTTGTTTCTTTTAAATGTGCAATAAAGTATATTTATTATTATTATTAATATTATTATTTTATGTTACATAGGGTAATCTTTAAAAAATTAAAATGGCATGATGGTAGTCTGTTCTTTATATACTCATATACGATTGTAAAAAAAAATATCTAATCTGCTTTTTTTGCGACAAATAATTACATTGTTAACTGAAGTAAAGGCATATTTCAAAATACAACTTAATCAGACGGATGCAACTTGGTTTGCAAGATTTGGTCCATATTAACACGTCATTAAAATAAAAGGCTGTAATAATAAACTTAAAAAAAAATAGCTTTAGCAAAGACTCCAAAGGGAACATGGGAACCTAACAACAACCGGTCGCTTTTACAGTCACACTTAGTGCCCCTGCGCCACGACTGGACTATACAAACTAAGCTATACTACTAGCAAAGACTCCAAAGGGAACATGGGAACCTACGGTTTCTTAATTTCTTCACACTTCCGTTTCCCACTTTTCGCCGAATTCTGAGGTGTTAAGTGGCAGAAATCAACGCCGTGCGTCACCAGAGCGAGGAAATAAAAACATTAAATATTTCTTTTTTCCGAGTGGGAGTGCTCCGACTGCACAACGGCCTCAAGTCAAAATATAATTCTTAATGGGGTCAATTATTTGCAGTGAGATGCATTAGCCTTAATTTAAGTGACGTGGGTGTGGTGGAAGCACTGGTTCATATTCTTTTTTACGGCATTTTAATATGATAAATTCAGCTTCACGTTATATCCCGCATATAACAGAGTAGGCAGAGAGAACCTAGTATTAAGACACTGCGTTCCCCATTTGCCGTCGAATTCGGGAAGCATTGCGTGTTGAGTGGCGGAGTTCAACGCCGTGCTTTGCCTCGACAATAGAGTGAAATGAAAATATTTATTTATATGTGTTATGTCACTAAAATAGTTTCTCTCTTTACTCTGAACAGCATGGTAGGCAGAGGGAACATAATGTCAAGCCATTATATTCTTTTCCCCACCTGACTCTGAGACATTACATGGAATTGCGAACCTCAACGCCACAGTTTTATCAATGAAAAAAATTGAAAACTGCGTTCGAATGAGATTTCAATTTAAAAATATTATAAAAATACTGTACAGTATTTAGACTGTACAGTAACTAAAAATTAAAATTAAATCAGCTTCGAGCTGTATCCCGCGCACAACAGGGTAGGCAGAGGCAACCTGGTGTTAAGACATTCTGTTCCCCCACTTTCCGCCCAGTTCTGTAGGCATTGCGTGTTGAGAGGCGGAACTCGACGCCGCGCTTTGCCTCGACACCAGAACGAAGAAATGAAAATATAAATAAATATTCCATTTTCTCGAGTGGAGATCGAACCTACAACCAGTCGGTTTTACAGTGACACCTCGTGCCCCTGCGCCACGAATGGCCTCTACAGTAACTACCTATCTAGCAATGTCTGTGAACTAAAATTTAAGCCGTGAACCATAGAAAAAGAGTAGGATTACCCTAAGGTAATGATCGCACTGCGCTCTAATCCTATTAGCTAACACTGCGAAGTGTAAATGCAGTTAGCAGCCTTAGGGCTCGTGGAGTTTTGTCTATAGAAAACCTAACAATACTACTTGCTTTGAGATCTATTGTTTTATATTTAAAAAAAACACATTTTTCGTATCTTCATTTAATTCTTATTTTTGAGGCCAGTCGTGGCGCAGTGGCACAAGTGTGTGACTGTTAACGCGACTGGTGATGGGTTCGATCTCTACTCGAGGAAATGAAATATTTACTAAAATTGGGGTTGGGGTTAAGGTACCGACGCGCTGAGTCCCGCCTCTCAACACGCAATATCTCAAGAATTCGGCGGAAAATGGGGAGCAGTCTTAACATTAGGTTCTCTTTGCCTATCCTGCTGTCTGCAGGATACAGTGTGAAGCTGATTAAAAATCCAGATAAGCGCGAATCGGGCTCGCTCATCGAGGGTTCCGTACAAAAAATGGAGGTTTCGAGCTTTTTCTGAAATTCAAGCTTAGCTTAGCCAGAGCCCTTTCATTTGATATCTCTCTTTTGGCTTTAATATCAAATTTTGCTCCCTTTTTAAAGGCTAGTATTTTTTAGGATTTTACCACAAATGTACAGTTTTCAGATTTTTTCCTGAACTAGTACTACATATAGCTATAATAATGCTAGGTGCTAAATTTCATTATTCTAGGTCTACCGGAAGTACCCTATTAATTTTGATTCCCTGTATATTGTCGAAATACACATTTTTTGCTATATAAACGGCCATCTTTTTTTAAGTAAATGTAGAAATACTTTTTTTTCAAGATATCATGGAAGATCTTGATCCTGAGATAAAAGTTTTTAACAGACAGACGAACAACAAAGTAATTTTATAAGGGTTTTATTTTTCCTTATAAAGTATGGAAGCCTATAAAAACAATTTAATTCAATTTATTTTAAAATAGTACCTTACCTTGAGGCCGGTCGTGGCGCAGAGGTACACAATGTGACTGTAAAATCGACTGGCTGTGGGTTCGATCCCCACTAGAGAAAGTGAAATATTTATTTACATTTATATTTTCATTTCTTCACTCTGGTGTCGAGGCAGAGCGAGGCGTTGAGTTCCGCCACTCAGCGCGCAATGTCTCCAGAATTCGGCAGAAAGTGGGGAACGAAGTGTCTTAACACTAGGTTCCCTCTGCCTACCCTGCTGTGTGCGGGATACAGCGTGAAGCTGATAAAAAAAAGATAGTATCCGCTTCTATAAATGGTCAATGTGAACTTTGAGCGACGGTAATAAAGTCTGACAAGAATTGTATAATACGTTTGTATATAGGTATGTAGGTATATGACAGGTTTTATTATTTACTTGGTCATTGAAACGATAATAATTATTTTTATTTCTTTCGCTTCGAAATTAACGACTGATAAATGTGATTTAATTTGTTTTTTTTTTAATTTATTTATGATATAAGTATCTATTAGGGATGTTATGGAGGTCCGTAACCGTAACCGTAATTATCGAATATCCGTAACAAAAAATTAATCGTAACCGAATCCAATATAGAAAGTTCATTAAGTTTTGGATACGAGCGGAGTTTAAGTGAGAATTATTTATTATGACAGATTTTTTTGCTTCATTTTACCTAAGCAAGTGACCAGACTAGCTTAAAAGAGTGTCACACTAATGTATCTCCGCTCGAATCGTTTGTTTAACAAATGCTTATTATTTTCATTGTAGTGTGTTTTTACTTTTATAATGAGATTATTATTTCGAAACGAGTAGAAAACGTCGGTCAGGTTTTAAGATTGAATATCTTAATATGCGAAGTGAGCAACTTGTTTTAGTGATGCTATTATAGATTAATGTATGATCCCTTAAGAAATTTAATAATTATTTATTTAAATTCCTCAAAAAATCCGTAACAGAAATTATCCGAAAATATCGGATAATCTAAAATATTTTTTTTCCGTAACCGAAACCGATACAGAATTCTCTATATATATCCATATCCGAAATAATCAATCGTAACATCCCTAAAATCGATAACACATCACTAGAGACGTATACATTAAAGTATTATTACGTAAGTCATTATTATTATATTTTCTTCACTAGACATTTAACACAATTATAGAATATTATCGAACAAAACACAACTACTTCCATTTAACCTTATTATTAACCTTATTTTTACTTATGTGTTATACTGATGTATTAACTATCAGCTTCACGCTGTATCCTACACACAGCAGGGTAAGCAAAGGGAACCTAGTGTTAAGACTTGTTCCCTACTTTCCGCCGAATTCTAAAGGCATTGCGTGTTGAGTGGCGTAACTTAACGCCGCGCTTTGCCTTGAAACTAGAGGGAAAAAACGGAAATATAAATTTAAATAAATATTTCATTTCCTCGAGTGGGGATCGAAACCACAACCGGTCGCTTTTACAGTCACACTTAGTGCCCCTGCGCCACGACTGGACTATACAAGCTATACTACTGTAAAGTTTTATCCAAATACGTTTAGTAATTATTGCGTGAAAAGTGGAACAAAAAATCTCCACCATTACCAATTTTAACATTTATAATATTAACGTAAGAAGATGCCTTTTAGTTTCATAAGACGCCACAATATTTATTGTCTAGTTTTCACTTGCACGCCTTCACATCAATCATTTAAATCCATAACAAAAATAAGCTATATATATATATTTTTTTTTTAAATTAACACTGATGATAGGAAATGACGATTCGATCTAAACCTTAAAAAAAAAGATAATATTAAAAAAGAAGTCCTCACCTGCAAACCGAACCACTTGAACTCAGCTGTTACCAACTTATAGCAGGTCATGACAGGTTTCACATCGTTCTTCCAATTGGGTCCCACGAGGGGGCCACGGTTAGTCTTGGCCGACTTGAATTTGGTTGGATCCGTCTCAGATTTGTAATCGGCTGAGGATAAAGGATCATTGGCGATGTCTATGTTGACCACTTCACGGTTCTTTAGCTTTTCTGGTGGCAGTTCGTGTACCTGGTTAAAGAAATTTCAGTATAAAAACTAAATAAATAATATTGTGCAGGGGCACAAACGTGAGACAGGTTGTGAGTTCGATTGCCAATCGAGGAAATGAGATATTAAATATATTCATTTATTTATACTGGTAGGAAGGCAGGCGTCTAGTTCCGCCACTAAAAGTGGAAAATGGAACTGTCTTAATGGGAACGGGATGTCTTAACACTAGATTTTCAGGTTCCCTTTGCCCATCTTGATATAAGCGGGATACAAAAAGCGAATGCTTGAGGCCAGTCGTGGCGCAGCGGCATAAAGTGTGACTGTAAAACCGACTGGTTGTGGATTCGATCCCCACTCGAGGAGATGAAATATTTACTTAAATTTATATTTCCATTTCTTCGCTCTGGTGTCGAGGCAAAGTGCGACGTTGAGTTCTGCCACTCAACACGCAATGCCTCCAGTATTCGGCAGAAAGTGGGAAACGGAGTCTCTTAACACTAGGTCCTTGTCTACGTAACCTGCTGTGTGCAGGTTACGGCGTAAAGCTGATTTTTTTTCAAAAAGCTAAAAAAAAGGATATTTTATTTATGTGCCGTAAACGTAATAGCATTATTGGTATTTTTGTTAAATGTATATTTCATTCGAATGTTCATTTCAATAGAAAATTCTGTCACTGTTACCAAATTATAACACTAATCTTGAACACTCTCGACTTAGAATCGAATAGCGCAGTGCAATATTATGCAACGTTTTAGATACATAATATATAAATGTTAGGTCAAGGATGGTGGTGTCCGCGCCGTGTTTTATCTTAAGCCAAAAAGGTCATTGAAATTGCTATATAAAATGTCATAACTGTTATTGAAATGAAATTTATTCATTTTACGAGGTACCACAGAATAGCTACCCCAATTCAAATTCAATTTTATTCAAAATAAATACATAAGTTACATGCTTAATTTTTTTTAACGTCAAATAATTTACCACCAGTTCACAAAAGTTAATGCCTCAGACCTGAGAAGAACCAGCGCAAGAAACTCAGCGGGACTTATTTTTTTAAAATCAATTCTATACAAATACATATTCAATTATTTGTGACAATGATACCAGCATTTCATTCCCAAGGCGTGTTATCATTTATAAAATCAATAATTTGGTAATAAACCAAACACAGACGTCTTTTCACAATTTTTTTAAATCGTTATATAGAAAATTCTCTGACGTTTTCTGGGATCCTATTGTAAAAGGGTACACATTGTCCCATAAAAGAATTGCGGATTCGATGCAACCGAAATACACTAAGATTAAGTCTATTCCTGGTGTTAATATTATGAACATCACCAATTTTGGTAAAATTATTAATGTTTTTTTTAAACATATAAAAATATATTGAGATGCAACTGTCAATATATTGATTTCTTTAAGCTTTTGCCTTATATATATATTCTTTATAGTATGTTATAATAAAAAAAACAAAGAAATAATAAAATTATAAAGATTGTTTACAATGGCGGGCTTATCTCTTAAAGAAATCTCTTCCAGCCAACCAATGGAAGTGGATGAGAACCAAGTTGCGATGTAGAGACAATTAATGCAATCTTAACAATAAAGAAACCAAATAATAATAATAAAAAAAGATAATATTAAAAAATTATAAACATAAAACATAGTATGTATAGAAAATTAATAGTATATATAAATATCCATACATATTTACATAAATATATAATATACAAATACTTAAAATATAAATAACTATATCATTACCTTTATAGTATATACATACATATATGTATACATACATACATATTAATAGTGACTATAAATATACAGGTATATACAAAAAAAGTGAAGAATATGATTAAGTGAGGTAGTCAAATTAAAAAAATACTGAGCTAGGTCACTTGCGAATAAATGCTTTTTTAGTTGGGATTTACAGGACAATAAGGAAGGAGTTTTCTGGTTAGGATTGGATAGGCATACACAGAAAAGGATTTTTGCAGGAATTTGGTCTTGCTCTTCGGTATATCAAAAAGACTCCCTAAGGAGTCTTTAGGACCTAAGTTACAGATTGCACGAATAGCTCGCTTCTGCAGAACAAATATTGGTTGAACCGGCTGCTTGGGTAACGCAGTAAAATCCTATAGGGCATAATACTACGGAAGTAGCTGAAGTAAACAAGTCCAGCCGTTTCTACGTCAGTTAATAATCTAATTTTTAACAACTATCTATATTTTTTAATCAAGATACACTGTCTAAAACCCGATTATCTGATGAAAACGAAGAATAAGAATAAGATTTTATACTCTGCCTAGATACCGTTTTATTGATTATTTTATCTATACATTGCTTTATGTCCTTTATGAAACCAAAGTTAATATATCAAAAGAAATAAAAAACATGAACAAATATCTTCAAAATTACAGGAAATTAAAGGACATTCCACAAATTAGCAGTGGCCTTATATGGAGGTAAAAAAAATCATGATTTTCGATACTTTAACGTAGTATTATTATGTGCATACGTTAAGAATAATATTAATATTTCTTTTGATTTATATAAATCATTTTTATATAAATTATTTTGTAGCCTTTGAAAGTAGCTCATCCTTGATGTTTTCATCTAAAACAGTTTGTTTCCAGTTGTAAATAATGGTCGTAAGCCCGTGTTGTGACAAAGTTGGGTTAATCAGAATTGGTTCTTTAACGAAACTCCGCAAAAAGGGTCGTTTCGACTCTATCAACTAAAGACAATTCTCTTTTTGAAGGAACTGCTTTTGTGATATGATTAGAGGTTTAAAAGTCTTTAAAAGTTCTTGAGTAGTTCTGGTAGTAAATGTGGCAATAAATATCAAATGACAATATACTATGTTATTTGATTTGGCATTGTAAGTAAGTACTCAGCTTAGTACAGCAGCTAAATATGATAGGTCGGGGCAAAAGTATTTTCATATTTTGAATGTATTATTATTAATCAAACCTCTTTGGCTGTACTGAATGTAACTGGCTGGTTTTAATACCACATTAAATGTGACATTCTGAAGATGTAATAAATAAAAAACATGTTCCCGCGATTTTTTTTCAAGCACGCAAAATTAATGTATGTAACGAAGAAATTCGGTACATTTTAACATTTTATTATTATACAAAAAGCGATAAACTCCGCGAATAAAGTTTGTGTGGTTTACGTACCTAATGCAGTATCAATAAGAGTAGCACAAATTTAGTTCAAGCGTTTCAAGTCTGGAAATTTTAGTGTGAAAGATGAGGTTTGCTCTAGACCTGATCTTTGATCTTGCTCTGTCACAGATAAAATCAGTGCCATCTTTGAGAAAGTGGAGCAAGATCGACATATTAGTAGCTACGACATTGCTGAACTGTTTTACGTCATTTACCAAAGTCTGGGTACAAGAAAAAACTTGACATTTGGGTACCACATGATCTCACTGAGAGAAACCTAATGCAACGTATTTCCATTTGCGATTCTTTGTTGTAACGTAACAATTCCGAAACATTTATTAAACAGTTGATTACGGATGATGAAAAATGGGTGATTTACGATAAGAATGTGCAAAAAAAATCATGGTCAAAGCATGGACCCACAGACCTGGCTTTGCCACAGCCAGGCCTGACTCGGAACAAAGTGATGCTATGTGTATGGTGGGATTGGAAAGGAATCGTCCACTATGACCTTTTGTCACCGGGTAAAACTATCGATTCTTACCTCTACTGTCAGCAACGGATGAGGTTAAAAAAAGATATTGAGAAAAACCGGCCGGAACTGGTGAATAGGAAGGGTGTGGTGTTCCACCACGACAACACCAGACCGCACTCATTTATAGTCACGCAGCAAAAATTGAGAGAGCTTGACTGGGATGTATTAATGCATCATCCTTATAGCCCTGACCTTGCTTTCTCATATTTCCACCTGTTTTTGGTCATTGCAATACTCTTTGGGATACATAACCTCAAAAGAACACTGTGAACACTACCCGTCAGATTTTTTTCATGATTTGGATCATGGCACTACCCATAAGATGGCAACAAGTCATCGATCAAAACAGCACATACATATTATAAATAAATAAAAAATGATACCTAAAAAAAATATTGTCATTTGTATGAACAATACGAAAATACTTTTGCCCCGACCTTATATGTTGAAAACATGGCTGATGGTAAGAGCCCACTCTGAGTTTAAAGTCGTGATCCTCTTATAGCTACAGGTTCGAAGTTGCTATCTTTTTTCGAATTTTTAAGAGTATCTAAATTTAAAAACAAAATCCAATATATCTAGAATAGTCATTTTAAGTTCTATCATATTTTTTTAACATTTTTAAATTGATATTCCACACTTGGAGGAGGAAAGAAAAATACTTAATAAGAAAACGTATAAAAATTTGAACGTAGCGGGATTCGAACTCGCGCCTCTTGGACTGGGCGCCTCAGTTGGGTATTGTTCGAAAATTAGAGAAATATTTGGGTTTGGAAAATTTTAAATTACATCTTAAACAAAAACATATCAGAGTACCAAGAATTTTGGGATTCAGAATCAGGTAAAGTAAACAATATTTCAATGTTGCATGAGACTGTATCAACTTCCTCAACCTCGTCATTGATGGCGGTAGGTCCGGTAGCGGTAAGTGGTTCAAATGGCCCTCCAAGAAAAGTAGCAAGTGTCTTCATATTTAATTAGAAATCTGACGTTGCATCAAAAATCAAGCATCGATGATTGCTTATTAAAAATCATCACGAAGGACTTTCAGCCCCTCAACATAGTAAACGACGAAGGATTACGAGTCAAGAGTTAAGTCCTGCGTATGAAATTGCAAGCCGAAAAACTTTGTCGAATAGATTGTTAGCGGCAGAGTATGAAAATAAATTATCACAAATTAAAAATCAATTATACAATTTCTGCCATTCTATTTGTTTGACTGTAGACTGCTGGACATCAAGGACCATGGAGCCTTACATAGCAGTAACTGGTCATTACCTAAGCTGCGACACTTTAGAATTTACATCGGTATTGATTCCATGTAGAGCACTTGAAGGATCCTATACAAATGCCAATAGTGCAGAAGAATTAAAGAAAATTACGGATTCGTGAGGAATAAAAGAAAAAGTTAACTTTTTATTGACAGATAATGCCAAATATATGACAGATAGTGCACGCAGCAACAATGCTGGAATAGAATAATTTTGGGTGCTGCATTCACAAATTGAATTTAATAGTCCAGGAAGGGTTGGCCATCCCCGATATAGAATCAATTATTTTGAAGGTACAAAAACCGTAGCTTATTTTAAACGAAACTTAATAGCCAAAGACAAATTATTAAAATATCAAGTCAACGCTCCAAATATCCCACAAAATATGGCCAAAACAGTTGTTATATCTATTCCTATGCGTTGGAACTGTTTATTTAATGCTCCAGCGTTTCGCTGAGCTTAACAAAGCGTTAAGAGCAACGATTCCTAATTTAACAGCCAATCTATCCATAATATCTTTAGAAGAATGGCGTTGTATCGACGAATTGCTTGAAGTGTCGAAATCTTTTTTGAGATTATTGAATTATGAGTGCCGAAAAATACCTTACAGCTAGTAAAGTACTCGTCGTTACACATGGCTTAATAAATATTTATGACTAACTCATAAAAAAGAATTTTATGTACCTATCAAAGAAGTAATCACCGTCTTAAAGGAAAAGTCTCAGTTTTTTTTATATGGAAAAGACAAGGCAATCGAGCGTTCAGGTCACCTGATTGCAAGTGATAACCGCCGCCAACGACCAGAGGAGCTACAGGTGCGTTGCCGGCCTTTAAGGTGGGCGCCGGAGCCCGGCATTACCTGATGCGAAACGCAGTGGCATAAAGCCACTACTTCACGCCGGTTTTAAATGCCGGGGGTGGTAATGATCCGGTCGAGTCTGCCCATGCGTGTTGCCATTGCTGGCGACGTGACTCTACCACACGTACTTTAGTCGTCCTTACACGGGATGACACGGCACAAGACGGTCTCAGTTACCGATTATATTAAAGACATAGAACACAATCAAAACAATAGCATTATACACATTTTTAGATCCACGCTTCAAACGACATGCATTTAAGGACAAGGATGCATTATCGAACACCGAATGCATGTTATTAGAAAAAGCGTCTGAATTAGATGAAGATGATATTGATGACCCGATGACCCGAGCTCAAATAAAATCCCCAAGCCGAGAAAAACTCACAATCAATTTGGCTCGAGTTCGACATGAAAGTCAAATCTATAAAAAAAACCCAAAATGGGTATTTTGACCAAGGCAAATGTGGTATTTGAGTTGTATAAGAAAGAAGGCATAATCCCCCGCACTGATTGCCCTTTCCAATGGTGGCGTGAGCGTAAAGCACTCTATCTCATTTTATACTCACTTTTTATCACGGCTTGTAATATTGTAGTCACATCAGTGCCGTGTGAAAGAGCTTCTTCTAAAAGCGGCTATTTCATATCGGACAGACGAACAAGGCTTACATCGTCTAAAGTTAGTCAAATAATGTTTATAAATGCTAATTAAAAGAAAAAGAATGGGTGTATATATATCTAAATAAAATGTTAATAAAATTAATATGTAATTACACAAATATAATACATTCAGACAGACCTAACCCTGTAACAAACAAGTAGGAAAAAAAACCTTATTTTTTCTATCATCACATTTTAGAACTTGCAACACCGAAAAATAAATGCTTGCTTATACATTATTATATTACGTTAAACATTAAAAAGTTGTTTCATTATTTTTAATATAATATATATTATAGCAGTTTAAAATAACACTTAAAAAATATAATATAACTAATAATTCATTATAAAATATATAAAACCGTAACGCCCAACTGTACTGTGTTCTATGAACTCAGAACTGACTCAGTTCTCTACAGGAGAGGAGAGGAGTCTTCGATATACTTAAGAAATGTCACGGGAGATTAAACAGACAGACTAATATTTTATTTAACATAATATATTTTATTTGTATTTTTATTAAATTTATTGTACATTTCATATTAATACTGTTATTTCTGAATCTCAAAAAATCTTGGATTATTTACAATCACTATTAAAGGATTCTATCTATATTAGACGTAATTACAAGCCATGCTAAAATATTAAAATTATTATTTAGATAATTTTATTTAAATATTTTATTGGATAGAGTAGAGTCAGTTACAACGTGTGTAGCAGGCATTATAGAAAATAGGTAATTACGTAAAATTGAACGATAGATATCCCTTTGTCGTTCAGGTATGTTTTTTTAGAATGAAAAGTCGAACACCGGTTACGTTTATTAGTATTTTTGTAGTTGTACGTGTTCACGTTATTGGTATCTATTCGTAACTGCGTCAGGCTTATACAGTATGGATAAAAATCGTGAAATAAAAAAAAATCTGAAGTCTAAACTGTTGAGATCTTGATTAATTCTTTTAGATATAGATTTGAAATATTTTACCCTATATGCTAAAAGGAGGACCTTTCCGTCCTGTATCATATCTCCAAATTTTAATTTGGATTCAATTTATGTTTAATTAAATTATATAAAATATGCAAATTTTCAAATCAAGCAGCGGAAAAATAGAGACCGCAGTGTTAAATGTTAGTTATTAAAAAACCGGTCCACCACTACAAAAAACAAGTTGTACGTACGTACCTATTAATTATTCTCTTGCAACTTATAATGTAAGTACAAAATATGCTGTAATGACACAATAGAGACTATTAAGTGTCATCAAGATTAATTACGTGTAAGTTGACCATAAATCGAATATACTTCAAAATAAAATTAAAAAGACATAAAAAAAATTCAGCTTCACACTGTATAAACCTAGTGTTAAGACACTCCTTTCCCCACTTAAAAAAACATAACATCGTATAAACTATGTATTATATATTTTAATTAATCTATACTTATAATTAAATCGGATCGGTGTATGTACGTAAAAGATACATAAAAAAATATGTTATTGAGGGACTTCATTAATACAATGTTATAAGCCACGCAATGCCTCCAGAATTCGGCGGAAAGTGAGGAACGGAGTGTCTTAACACTAGGTTCCCTCTGCCTACCCTGCTATGTGCGGAATACAGCGTGAAGCTGATGAAAATATAAATAATTTTGTAATACAAGCAAGTGAAGCCACCCGGGGGCCACTAGTATTTGTTACTTATTTTACTATATTTACAATATTATTAGCGATAACCGAAAAACCAATAACTAAAAACGTGTTTCAGTAAATTAAAGCGCAAACAACATTAGCGATAGACACCAAATTAAAATAATAAATTGAAGGTATAAACAACAATTATATTGTTACTTACTAAAGAAAAAAATATATATATATTGTTATTTTTTTATTACTGTTGCTATAAGGAAAATAAGAAACCAGTTTATTTAAAACATTTAAGATCAAAACGTCAGACATAATATATCTACTATATATTATATACGTAGTATACAAAAGTAGTAGAGAAAATAAAATCAAAAATAAAAAGTTGTTTTGGCGCAGCGGCACAAAGTGACTATAAAACCGACTGGATGTGCGTTCGATCCCCACTCGAAGAGATGAAATATTTATATAAATTTATATTTCCATTTTTTGCTCTGGTGTCGAGGACAGGTGCGGCGTTGAGTTTTACCATTCAACACGCAATGCCTCCAGAATTCGGCAGAAAATGGAGAACGGAGTGTCTTAACACTGGGTACCCTCCCCCTGGGGGTGTCTTAACACGCCTACCCTGCTGTTTGCGGGATACAGCGTGAAGCTGAGTAGAGAAATGATTCATTTATAAAGATCCAACGTTAAATATCACATATCGGCTACTTGACCTCCAATACTTAGGGGTTAATTTGTGACAATCTCAGCAGTTTGAAGCAATTATTCTAAACCAGTCCAAACAAATTACTTAGATGACCTTTATATTTTTAGTTGTCCTTCTCCGTGATCATAGAGATTAAACACTCCGTTCCCCATTTTCCTCATAATGGAGGCATTGCGTGTTGAGTGGCGGAACTGAACGCCGTGCTTGGCCTCGACACCAGAGCCAAGAAAATACAAATATATTTCATTTCCTAGAGTTTGAATTAAAGCCCACAACCTGTCGTAATTACAGTCACACTTTGCGCTCCTGCGCCATGATTAGCATTTAAATATTCTTTATTTTTAAATTCAATATACAATATACCACTTAAGTGATGAAGATTATTTGTAAATTGAACTAAACAATTTAAACAAAAATCCATTACATTATCCTACTTGCTAAAATTCACACCTCGACACGTTAAACCTAGTGTTCAGATACACCGAAATAGAAATAAATCATTGTAGCGAGCGGGGATCGAACCCACAATTATTAAGTTATCAGTGAGTTGCTGTCCCACTGTACCTTAACGATTTCTTTAATTTGCGAAAAATATAAAAGACATTATCAAAATTATTTTCAAATATGAATAGTATTTTAGACATTTGCTTAAAACGTTTTGCAATATTATACCTAATGTATGATTTTTAGAGTAGGCAGATCACTCTGCTAGTGTTAAAACACTCCGCTCCTCAATTTTCACCGAATTCTACGTACATTGCGTGTTGAGTGGCAGACCTCAACGTCGTGCATTGCCTTGACACCAGAGTAAAGAAATGAAAATATAAAATATTTAATTTTTTCAAATGGGGATCGAACCCACAAACTTTCGTGTTTACAGTCACACACTTGTGCCCCTGCGCCACGACTGGCCTCACATACAAAATTAACATATATATATTATCTAAATATTTATCATCAACAGCTCCAACTAGCTATAATGCGATGTAATTATACGAATGAGCGTTTTTTTTTTAGTTAGTTTGTGAAAACATATACGTAACGCATAAAAGCCACCTATTGTATTTTTATTTTCATTCCACCATCATCATCATCGGCAAGGCCGACACATTTCCTACTTCGATAATAACATTTGTTTATGTAATTTAATTTTAACCTGTTCTTGTAATTATTTTATAATTTATTATATTATTTAATACAAGGCCAGTCGTGGCGCAGGGGCGCAAAGTGTAGCTGTAAAATCGACTGGTTGTGGGTTCGATCCCCACTCGAGGAGATGGAATATTTAATTAAATTTATATTTTCATTTCTTTGAGCAGGTGGCGAGGACAAGAGTTGAGTTCTGCCACTCAACACGCAATGCCTTCCGAATTCGGCAAAAGTGGGGAACGGAGTGTCTTAACACTAGGTTCCCTCTGCCTACCCTGTGTGTGTGATGTTATACAAGTCGAGAGTGTCGTGGCGCAGGAAGGAACACGAGAATGTGAATGTAATGCAAGCGCGACGGTTGTGTGTAATATCGTTCGTATTGAATATTTTCGTTTAACGAAAAAAATGCTATCAATACTAGTAGAATTTCTTATCAACACAATAGTAATGAATGCTTTGTGATAATGATCAAAAAATGATATACATACATACATACATATATATATATATATATATATATATATATATATATATATATATATATATATATATATCCATTCCCCACTTTCTACCGAATTCTGGAATTGGTATTGCGTGTTGGCGCAGTATATGGCGGAACTCAACGCCGCGCTTTGCCTCGACACCAGAGCGAAGAAATGGAAATATAAATAAGATTATATATGTAAGCACATATATACTAGACATTTCAAGTTTAAGGATTTTATTATTTGTTTTAAATTTATTATACACAGTTACGTTTATGTATACGACGGCCATGGGTATTTTATCATTTTTCTTTTATTATCTTGTGCTATTATTACGCTATATAAACTACTGTGAGGCGGATCGTAATAGATAGCCTAGTAACATTTAAAATAAAAATATTTTTATTGTACTAGTATTTCTACATCTATTCCGTGGTTACAGGTAAACTGTAGGTATCCACCAAAAATTTTGCTGGAAGGTCTGGACTTTGACTTTGAACAGATATGTTCGTGTGAACGTTAGTTATTCTTTTAATGTTTCTGAACAAACTTATAGTTAGTAAAATTTCTGAAATTGGCACCAGATTATTCTGGAGTGGGTACGGACCACTCGACTCTCCCTATTCGTACGACCGTAGCTTTGGATTTTATAACCCATACATATAATAAAATTCGAAAGGGACTCTATGTGCCGCTATGCATTACAGCATAATATGTCTATATTTTAAGGAAAACCAAAAAAAGTTAAAAATAAATAAGGGAAAATTGCGAAACTATATCCAACAGTATAGTATTGTTTCTAATCCTATTAAAGATGCCTATATCCACCACATAGCAATTTAAAATACATTTTGACGATCATTGATAACATGATAACGATAAACTTTTAATTTCTCAGTAACAGTTGCCAACAAATTTATAATTAATATTTTTTTTTGTTACTTATATTAATTTTATTTTTTACTATTACAATTTTTAATAACTTACATTTTGCTGGTCGCCGGCGTCAGGTAAGTGCAGGGACTCTATACAGATGACGAAGTTCTCTTTCATATAACCGGGATTCTAAAACCAAAAGATGTTATTAGTACAAAAATATAATATTATAAAATTATACCAATAAATATAATGATTGAGGCCAATCGTGGCGCCGAGGCACAAAGTGTGACTGTAAAACCGACTGGTTGTGGGTTTGATCCCCACTTGAGGAGATGAAGTATTTACTTAAATTTATATTTCCATTTCTACGCTCTGGTGACGAGGTTAAGCGCGGCGTTGACTTCTGCCACTCAACACGCAATGCCTCCGGAATTCGGCAGAGAGTGGGGAACAGAGTGTCTTAACACTAGGTTCCCTTTGCCTACCCTGCTGTGTGCGGGTACAGCGTGAAACTGATTTGATTAATTAATATAATAATAAATAACAATATTATAATAATAAATTCAATCACATTCTCGCTTAACTCGTACTTATTGATAAGCGTATGTTGAGATATATTAAGTATTTACTTCACAGTAATCAAAGCGATGAAATTGATTTTAAAATAAATACGGTACAATTTACAAATTAATAAATAAAATTATTTCTCATATTATAATATTACCGTTAATACAGTCCGGCAGTATGGGTACGCATTCCAGGCCTCTTCGTGGACTTCCAGGGACCCTTTGGGCGCCAGGAGCCTGATGAAAGCTGGCACCTTCGACGCGAGATGGTAGATCTTGTAGGTGTATTGGCCAGAAGAATATTTCCCACCTGCATAATAACAATCCATTATAAATATATAACAACTTAAGTTATAATACGAGGGAGTTTTATATTTGTTTTTTTTTAGCTTTCGCACAGAGCAGGGTAGGCAGAAGGAAGCTGGGAACCTAGTGTTAAGACACTCCGTCCCCATTAAGACATTTGTGTTGCACACTTTTCGCCGAATTTTCGAGGCATTGCGTGTTGAGTGGCGGAACTCAATACCGCGCTTTGCCTAGTTACCAGAATGAGGAAAATGGAAATATATTTCTTAGAGATATTCAATGTCATTAAAATAAAGTAAAAGAGTGTCTATAAAAACACAAACTATAAATACTTATTATAATACAATAACATATTATTTACCAAATAATAAAAAAGCTAAAGGTAAAGTAATTAATCTAACAATAGCTAAATAAATTTATATAATAAATATGTAAATGTAAAGCGGACAAGCGCGAGTCGGACTCACCCACCGAGGGTTCCATACAAAAATTGGAGGTTGAAATTCAAGCTTAGCTTAGTCAAAGCCCTTTCATCTGACGCCTCATTTGAACGGCTTTAATACCAAGTTTTGCCCCGCTTTTAAGGCTATTATTTTTTAGGATTTAAACACAAATCTATAGTTTTCAGATTTTTTTCTGAACTGGTACTACTTGTAGATGCTAGCTGCCAAATTTCATAGTTCTAGCTCATCCGGAAGTACTCTATTAATTTTGATTCCCTTGATAATGTCGTAATACGTGTTTTTAGCGATATAAACGGCAATATATATATTTTTTAAATAAATGTAGAAATACGATTTTTTCAGAAATTCTAGGGATTGAAGATTGAATTTCAACTCGATATCTCCAAGCGTTCCTGAGATAAAGACAGACAGACAGACAGACGGAGGGACAACAAAGCGATCTTATGAATCTTAAGGTTTCTTTTTTCCTTACAACGTACGGAACCCTAATTAACACTAATCAACAACGTAATACTACAATTTTAATATTACTCGAAGATACCAAAGTCCTTTTCCTGGTTTCGAATGAGATACAATCTCGTATAATATTATTACTGTGTCGATGTAAATTTCAAGTATACATATATTACCTACTACGTCAACGTCGTTTTTAATGTTTTTGAATGCTTCTTTTTTTTTAGTTCCACACATCACTTGCGTGTGCCGTGAATTATATTTAATTTATTTTAGCAATCAAATAGAAATAATTTGTTATTATTTGTCAGTTAGTCTAGTTTCGGTCGCTCCATGTGGGCAATAAAGATATTTAAGACTAAATCGTGCCATTCCGGCTATTATAGCTCCTATATTAGCTAGCTATATTAAAAATGTATTCGTGGGCTGGATGCCAGTCGTGGCGCAACGGCACGATGTGTGACTGTAAAACCGACTGGTTGTGGGTTCGATCCCCACTCGAGGAGATGAAATATTTACTTAAATTTATATTTCCATTTCTTCGCTCTGGTGTCGAGGCTAAGCGTGGCGTTGAGTTCTGCCACTCAACACGCAATGCCTCCAGAATTCGCCAGAAAGTGGAGCACGGAGTGTCTCAACACTAGGTTCCCTCTGCCTACCCTGCTTGGACGGGATACACCGTGAAGCTGATTTAATTTTGATTTTAATTTATTTATATTAAAGATGTAATCTTTATAAAACAAATAGGTTTTTTTTGCTTACTAACAGCAAATGACGTCATACTTTGAATTATATAATTATTCCTCTAAAGAAGTAAAATAAAAAGTATATTCGTTCTTATATTTTAATTATTCATATAATATATAATAATTTCAATGGATTTTTTTAAGTATCTATGTATTTAAATAACTTTATTATTGTAATATGACATACAATGGGAAATATCTGTACGTATTTTAAAATAACAAAATTAGCTTTTGAGGGTGAGAAAAAATTATGCAATATTTTTTATTAGGTAACCTATGCGTGTAATGAAACTGTAACTCATCGCTGTCTTTATATGGAAAATATGTAAAGAAAATCTATTGTTGGGGACATTTATAAATATAATAGAAAATAAAATACTGGTTTTTATTTTTTTTAATCGTTCTTGTGTGTGCATTTGTTAACGCTAATCTCAGAAACTGCTTTGTACATTTTGTACTGTTGTATTTTGGGAAACTTTTAGTGTTTGTTTCATTTTAATCGTTTTATAAACAAAAAAGTTATATCATAATAAAAAATTGAATGAAGAATTAATGTTTTATTGGACTGGCTGAAACTTTTGCTCTCAATGTATTGGTCTTTAAAATGAAAATGTTATTAAATCACGATAGTAATTCAGATGAAAGAGCTAATATAAATATGAAAATTTATAAAAAAAAAACGAATTCGAAAAAAAAACGAAGTCCAGTCCATTTTCATTTCTTCGCTCTGGACTCGAGGCAAAGCGCGGGGTTAAGTACCGCTACTCAACACGCATTACCTCCTGAACTCGGCGGAAAGTGGGGAACGGGGAGTCTTACCACTAGGTTCCCTCTACCTACTCCGCTGCTTGCGAGATACAGCGTGAAGCTGATCGATTGATTGATTAATTATACTAAATTAAGTTTCACAAAAAATACGTATAAAGTGAATAAATATAATATAAAATTTATAATGTAGCCAAACGCAAGGTCATTCAAGGAAGTAATAAAGGATTTTGTTTAAAAACCACACCTAAATAAATATCTCCACATCTGTATACACTGAAAATGTGACGTCATTTAAACAGCAACCATTTACAACTTGGCTCAACCGAACGTCAAACTCTTAAGTACTACGGTGCAAATAAATATGAATCACATAAAGACTCGTACCAAGTGTATAATAAATATTAAATATAATATAATAATTCGAAGCCTATGATTGCACTATCTTTTAGTATCGAATTTCTTATAAAGGCAATATAATTATTGAGGCCAGTCGTGGCGCAGTGGCACAAAGTGTGACTGTAAAACCGACTGGTTGTGGGTTCGATCCCCTCTCGAGGAGACGAAATATTTACTTAAATTTATATTTCCATTTCTTCGCTCTGGTGTCGAGGACAAGCGCGGCGTTGAGTTCTGCCACTCAACACGCAATACCTCCAGAATTCGGCATAAAGTGGGGAACGGAGTGTCTTAACACTAGGTTCCCTCTGCCTATCCTGCTGTGTGCGGGATACAGCGTGAACCTGATTTATTTTTATTTTTGCAATACATGTGTAGGGGCGACACATATTGTGGATCAAAGTGATCATTGATCAAAATATATAATATTGAATGTTGCTTGACGTCGCGGAGGCTGACGTGATGGGCTTTTTAGAACTGTTGTAGCGATTTTAGTTACTTACTCGTTTGATAGGAATTTCACATATACATATTTGTAATGTATGATAAAACTTACTACTAGACATATTTTTTTTAATATATATATACTGTATTTATATTTCTCGAGAAAATAAAATTTTAAAGTAAAATTTTAAGTAAATGTTTTTTTTTATTTTAGCAACTTCTCACTGTATCCTGCATACAGCGTGGTAGGCAGAATTAATCTAATGATAAGATAATATTCCCTATTCTCCGCCGAATTTTTCGAGGCATTGCGTGTTGAATGGCGGAACTCAACGCCGGGTTTTAGCCTTGGATTTAGTTCAGCGTATTCCCTAAATATAAATTTGATAGTAAAACTCAAAAGTAAATATATCATCTCCTATCAATTCATTTTAGAAGATGATTTATGTACCTAGTTTCTGAATGAGCCGCAACGCTCTACTACTGCTGCGGCTTCGGGCTGTCAATCAATATCTAAACCTTTCATAGAGCATGAAGAACATCATACTTGGCACTCGGCCACCGACATAAGATGTTTACGGAGGCAACTTATTTAACTTAGCTATCAAAATATAATTAATTTATACTTAGTCGTAGAGAATGTTAATAGTTCTCTAATATATCTAGCTAGTATTACATTTACTAATACGAATCTAATGCGATTTACTTTCTAAATTGTACCCAAAAATACATGTAAAATATGTTCATTTTTTTTTTTTTTTAGCTTCACGCTATATCCCGCACACAGCAGGGTAGGCAGAGGGAACCTAGTGTTAAGACACTCCGTTCCCCACTTTCTGCCGAATTCTGGAGGCATTGCGTGTTGAGTGGCAGAACTCAACGCCGCGCTTAACCTCGACACCAGAGCGAAGAAATGGAAATATAAATTTAAGTAAATATTTCATCTCTTCGAGTGGGAATCGAACCCAGAACCAGTCGGTTTTGCAGTCACACCTCGTGCCGCTGCGCCACGACTGGCCTCTCAACAAATATGTTCATTAATGTATCAAATTTAATTATTCATATAATATATAATAATTTCAATGGAATTCTTAAGTACCTATGTATTAAAATAACTTTATTATTGTAATATGAAATACAATGGGAAATGTCTGTACGTATTTTAAAAAAACAAAATTAGCTTTTGAGGGTGAGAAAAAAATGATGTAACTTTTTTTATTAGGTAATCTATGCGTATAATAAAACTAACTCATCGTCGTCTTTATATGGAAAATATGTAAAGAAAATCTATTGTTGGGGACAATTATAAATATAATAGAAAACGATATAATGTTTTTTTATCGTTTTTGTGTGTGCATTTGTTAACACTAATCTCAGAAACAGCTTTGTAGAATGTTTATAGTTATCTATCTAGTATTACATTTACTAATACGAATCTAATGCGATTTACTTTCCAAATTCTACCCAAAAATACATGTAAAATATGTACATTAATATATCAAATTTAATGTTAACATTATTTTAATTAAAATTTCTGATATTTTATATTATACCATCATCAACACACGGCCCGCAAGTGCCACACGTGTCGGACTTCGTCAGTTGTTCGCCGGAAACATTTGAACTTGCAGCTTGTTTGATATCTTTGTTTACTAGAAATTGTTTATTTTACAGATAGATATGTTAAATAATAAAAAAAAATAAAATGAAAATTAAAAAAAGTATCTTTACATACATATTCAATAATAATAAGAAGCCAGTCGTGGCGCAGCGGTACAAAGTGTGACTGTAAAACAGGCTGGTTGTGGGTTAGATCCCCGCTTGAGGAGATGAAATATTTACTTATTTACTTATATTTATATTTCCATTTCTTCGCTCTGGTGTCAAGACAAAGCGCGGCGTTGAGTTCTGCCACCCAACACGCAATGCCTCCAGAATTCGTCAGAAAATGGGGAACGGAGTGTGTTAACACTAGGTTCCCTCTACCTACCCTGCTGTGTGCGGGATACAGCGTGAAGCTGATTTATTTATTTAATATAGACAAAACATAATAATATCTGTTGCCGTGTAATACTAAAGTAAACTTGCTTGCCGAGTTAAGACTAATTTATTTATCCTGAAACTGTAACGGTTCATCTCCAATATGAGGTCGTTCACTTTGGCCGAAACAAGGCTGCAACTTATTGATAAATTTTACTACCTTAGTAAACGACATTTTGTGAGACATTTGAAAATGAAATATTCTTTAATACATTATATTGATATTAATATATTTAACCTAATATAAATAAAATATAGGTCGAAATTACAAAAAAAATACTATTTAAGTCTACTGTTTTTGAATGTGGAGAGATCTGTGAAGCTACAATAAACCTAATTGAAATCGCCATAGCCACAATACAATAATTATAGGACATTATCGTTTATTATATAACAAACAAAACAATACTCGTTAAAAATAGCGATACCCAATAATCGATATATATAAAAGGACATGTTCCGACTGACTGAGGCAAGACGAACGCACAGCCGTTGAAAGTTTATATGGAAAAGTCTTTAAATCGCCACCGATTTTTATAATAATTTAAATAAGACTGTTAAAAATATTTTATTGAACACGTGTTTCGTGGTTTTGTTCAGAATTCACCCCTAAGGGTGCAAATAAGCGGGCGAAGCCGCGCGCGCGCACTAGCGTTAAATAAATGAAATATTCAATGGGAAAACCAAGATTAAAATGTTACAATGAAAATATGAAAAACATCATATATCTATAATTTTGTATATACTCTTAAAAAAATTTAAACATGTAGTTGCCGTAATTCAAATATATCTCGGAATAATATGATTAGATAGCAAAAAATACATTACAGCAGTATTTACTGTCATCCACGTCACCTTATCGGTATCGTACTTTTATTACTATAATTGATTTTAACTCGCGCCATTTGTTAAATAAAGATAATAAAATAATATATAAATAATTAACAAAACTAATCAAAATTAAAATAATAAAATTTTGGCTTTTTACTCCTTATTAATGTTTGAGGCCAGTGGCGCAGGGGCACAAGGTGTGACTGTAAAATCGACTGGTTGTGGGTTCGATCCCAACTCGAAATTAAATATTTATTTACATTTATATTTTCATTACTTTGTTCTGGTGTCGAGGCAAAGCGCGGCGTTGTATTCCGCCACTCGACACGCAACGCCTCCAGAATTCGGCAGAAAATGGGGAACGGAGTGTCGTAACACTAGGTTCCCTCTGCCTATCCTGCTGTTTGCGGGATACAGCGTGAAGCTGATTAAACATTTGAAACCGCCTACAAATCATTACAATATAGCAATTATGGCAGCCAACGCTACACTGTCTAACAAGATAGTGGAAACGCCGTGTAATTGGGTGTTATTAAGTTAATCGTGTCCAGATGGCGACATGTCGTAAGTATATATTATTTATCATTTAGTTTATTAGTCAGGCGTCGTGGCGCAGTGGCACAAGCTCGTGACTGTAAGCGATTGTGGGTTCGATTCCCACACAGCTTAATGAATTATTAATTATTAATATGTTCATTTCTTCGCTCTGGTAACAAGGCAAAGCGCGACGTTTAGTTCCGCCACTTAACACCCAAAGCCTCTAAAGTTAAGGAGGAAAGAGTGAAACAGAGTGTCCTACCACTAGGTTCCTTCGCCTACTCTGCTTTATGCGGGATAAAACGTGAAACTTAATTTTTTTAGTTTACTTATAAATTGAATTTATAAAGTAAAATATATTTATACAAAAATATTTATATAGACTTACCAAGCAAGGGATAGTCTTTGAAGGGTTCGTTCTTGATGACTTCAATGCCTTCACCGCCACCGGTTTCATTTTTGGAAACTTCCGCAACGCAGTATAATTGCGCGACTTGGTACTGAGTAAAAAAAATAATAAAATTTACTTTTATTTTTTACTGGTAAAAACTAAATAAAATGTGCCCTTTTACCAATAATAATATCCAATTGTGTGTATAATTTAAATATTTTTTTATATACTACAGCAAAATATAAAAAATATAATTAATGATTCATACAAAGTATGATGTGAGAAATAATTATATTTGTTTTTTTTTAATGACATTTTATTTTACAATAATTCGAAACACACAGCCATTGTCAAAGTTATTTCAGGGTCACTAAATATTATAAAAAATATATATAAAAAAAAAATATTAAATATCTTGTGTAAAGCTTTTTATATTTTAATCATATTGTTTATGCATATATTATATTGTTACGTGACGTGTGTTGTGAAGTTTGTATTAATAAATCTTAATATTTTCAGAATTTTAACTTTTTATATTAATCAAGAAACCGCCGTGGCGCAGTGGCAAAAGCGTGGGTTCAACACATAATACCTCGAAAATTCAGAAAGTGGGGAACGGAGTGTCTTAACACTGGGTCCTCTCTGACTAATCTGGTATATGCGAGACGCAGCGTTTGCAAAAAAAAAAAAACAGAATATGCGTCTTCCGTCGCAATTGGTAATTTGAAAACTGCAAATTAAACTATAAAGTCTAGATTGTTACTTCTTATGTTAATAAATAGATAACAATTATTTTAAATCCCTGTTGTAATATATTTTTTAAAGTTCTATAAAAAATATATTACAACAGGGTGGTCTAATATAGTTTTCTATTTATTAATGTGACTGTATAGAACAATAGTGACAGAATAGGCGCTGTAAGTATATTTCTCGCAGCTTGCTAACTGAGGGTCCTTGACCCAGTCCCGTGGCCTCGCAAGCACAGCTTTTACACAGACTAATTACACATAGTGCTCAAATTTAGCAAAATATCTGTTATGTTGACATTTATTTTTTCAATTCCTTTGAACAATTCATAATTTCTTAATTCATATTTCGACATTATTTTGCTGATCCTGACGACAATTAGTATAATTTTTTTAATAAAAAAAAATACATATGAAAAAAAATATCAAAATCTTATTTTGATTTTCGTACGTACTTGATGTAACGCATTATTAATAATCTGTATGACAGTATATTATCGACTAATCGTACACTATTTAAGAACAGAGAGTGCCAGATTATTGGTATGTTTGGATTGTAAATAAAGCATTTCGTAGAAGATTTTTTAACTAAAAAATAAATAATGAAATCAAGTTTACGATGTATCCCGCGCACAGTAGCGTAGGGAACCTATTGTTAAGACATTCCGTTCCCCACTTTCCACCGAATTTTTCGAGGCATTGCGTGTTGAATGGCGGAACTCAATACCAGACTTTTGCCTTGGTAAAAAAGTGAAGAAATGAAAATATTAAATCAAATCAAATCAGCTTCACGCTGTATCCCGCACACAGCAGGGTAGGCAGAGGGAGAGGTTAAAGACTCCGTTCCCCACTTTCTGCCGAATTCTGGAGACATTGCGTGTTGAGTGGCAGAACTCAACGCCGCGCTCAGCCTCGACAACAGAGCGAAGAAATGGAAATATAAATTTAAGAACCGTCACATTACAGTGACACATTTGTGGGCCACAAGGGCTTCTTTTTGTCCACCTTTTTAAGTAATGTTCTAAAAATTTTTTTACCCACACTATTTAATAATTACATACTTTTAAAACAATTCATAATTTGTAATTTGTGTGTATGTGTTGTATACAAATTGTAGTCCTCAGGTAAATGAAAAACCCCATCTCCCATGTTTCTAGGAACTTTATATATTTGGAGAGTTAGTTGATCTATTTAAGTGATATTGTACTGTATAAACTTCCTGATAATATTTTTTCAATTGCATTGAACAAAAATCTATTGTAAAATGGTTGATTAGATTGGTTTACGTTGTGGTTAACTTGATTATTACAATGTACAACAGTTATAAATTATCTTTTTTTACCAATTAAATCTTACTTAATCCACATTTCATTTGAATTACTTAATAAAAAAATGTAAGTGGTCTTTTTTATTTCATATCTTGAGTTATGTAAAAAAACTAGTTAAAATTACAAGTAAAATTAGTTTCATAAAATTTCTGTTAATAGACAAGATTGATTTATTTTTGTACTGCTAGTTTACCAGCTAATTGGAAATTTGAAAGGTGGATGAAATTTGTTTATATATAGTAATTATAAAATATAAAATTATTTAGGTTTTTTTTCTATTCTTTTCCAATTTCAAATTTTTTATTCTGGAATTTGATATATTGCCAAGGAAATATTAATAATATAACAATCATTCAGTGGTGATTGTATTCCAGTAAAAATCATATTGTTAACAAAGCATATTGATCTAATGAATAAATAATAAAATTATAAATAATATTATTGATTATAAATATTTTATTAAATATATATTTAACATAAAAAATGCCAGTTGTGGTGTTGGGGCAAATGCGTGCAACTGACTGGTTGTGCGTTCGATTCCCACTCAAGAAAATAAAATAAGTAAGATTTTTACTTCCTCACACTGGTAATGAGACACCACAAAGTGTGGTGTTCAGTAACACCACTCAACATGCAATGCCGCCAGTGGAGAAGGAGTCAGTCAATGAGAAACAGAAGTATCTTAATGGAATTGAACGGCTTTAATGCTAGATTACCAGGTACCATTTGTCTACTCAGGTTTCACCATGAAGGTTAAAAAATAAAAAAAATACAATAGCACATTACTACATTGACACAAATACAAAATCTTATCACATAATTATCAATTAATATATAATATAAATTCTCAGAATAACCAGATAGTTAAATTATAAAATATTCTAATACAAAAATAATAATGATAATAAAGTATTTTTATTCACATTTATATTAGTTTAAATATCGCCCACCTATGAAAAATGTTTTAAATAAAATACATTTTTGGAGATTTTTGGCCATACAAAATTAGAGAATATTTTTACAAATTTAATTTTATTTAATAAAAAAAATATTAATATTTGGACTTACCTCTTCAACTGTTAAAGGAAGTGTAACACGACTGAAAAAAATGATGAAAGATTAACTGTACCATATGGTATATTTTATAATTTTAGAGATTATTCAACATTCAACAAATGGCTATCAATCAGAATGTAATCAAAAGTAAAACTTATTGTATTTTTGAGGCAAACTAATACTGAATTACTAAGAAAAAAACAAATTTATAAGTTATATTTTTCAAAATTAAGATCAAAGTTAAAAAAAAAACAAATTGACAGTGCCTTAAGAGATTTATCTAACGACCTAAAAATCGATTTATATTAACAAAAGGACATAATATAACCTTTCCTATACTCACTATTCTTTGATAAGCATCTTGATTAATTATTATATTTCACTTAAATGCACATCAGATATATCACTACAACCTTAAAATAAACTTATCACAGTTCAACACTTGAGCGACGGCCCGATTATCCGATTTATTGTAATTTTAAAAGCCAAGTCCAACCAATGATTGAAAATGACAAGGCGCATGCTTCAACTCAATGATGCAACGGAAATTACGTCAACAACTACGGTCTCGTTCAAAATAATTCAAATATATAAATTTGTTCGGTCTTTACATTTTATGAAACTTAAGGTAGGTACCATATATCTGTTCTTAAGAATTACAAGACATGATAATATAATAATATATTCAAAGATATTTGTTTAGATAATAACAGATTAATACCAGTAATCAGGAAGTATGATTCATATAGTAACTATGAGAGTTTGTCTAAAAGTGATCTAGTAATAAGTAGAAACACTAAAAAGTTCTTTACATCCTACAAATATCGTATATGACCTTAATTACTATAGAACTTTTAAATCTTATTTAACACCCATCAGTTTCAGATTTCTGCAGTTGTTCTTTGCGTTTATTTCTATGCCGTTCTGGAATGTCAATGAATTTCATATCAACAGGACTATAAAAAGCTACCGTACTGTATTTCGAAGCTTAAATATTATTTATTTAAGCTCTGAAATATAGTACGGTAGCTTTTTATAGTACTGTTGATATGAAATTTTAATTGTAAAAACTTAAAATTAAAATTTTATGGTTTATTTTGTTTTTTCAAATATTTTTTTTTAAATTTTGGTACCTAAATAGGGTTTTAGATAAATATAATTTAGAACTGAAGTAGAAACCGTCGAAAATAAAATGTCTAGAAATGTAAATTATCATTTGAAATTAATTGAAAACATGCGTGCAAGATCTTAAAACGGTATATATATTTTTATTCATTATAAAAATTCATTATATTTTTCGCAAAATATGTACATATTGAATTGTAAAAGTTCAAAAATATCGTTTTCAATTGCATAAATTATTAAATTTAAAACTATTAAATAATTGAACCACAGATTAGTACTATATGTGTATAGTTGACGTGACAAGCAATCAACAATTCAACAACATTTACCAATTACATTTGACAATTCCTAATTCACGTTTTACTGCTTATTCAACTTTTAAAAACATTAAAGTAAAATATGATTCTAAATATGATGTTTTAAGCATAATATTTAGTAGTTATCCATAACGATAGTTTATGTAATGTTTATTAGATAAGAGTAATTTTAAAAATGAGTTTGGTCGGTAAAAAGTGCGAATCGATATCCCACATTGAATCTAATAGGGGTGAAATAATGCCCAGTGATGTCACCCCTGATGATGTTTTAAGGTTGGATAAGATCACAGATACGTATTTATGTAGTCCTGAAGCTAATGTATATGATATAGATTTCACAAGGTTTAAGATACGTGATTTGGAAACTGGTACTGTTTTATTTGAAATAGCTAAACCTCCCACTGATTTTGGTGTTGATAATGAAGGTTCAGATGAAGTACCAGAGGAACCTTTGGATCCCAATGCTGGACGATTCGTTCGATACCAATTTACGCCACAATTTTTAAAATTAAAAACAGTAGGAGCTACGTAAGTATTACTAATTCTAATAAATTTTACTCAATCGCGATTGATTACTTATATTCTTAATATAAGTAATAACTATAAAATTTAAACACTACTTTGAAATTTTTACACAATATTTTCCAAGCTTGAAATAGTGTTATAGATTTTATTTATTTCAGCATTGCAATTCTTAATGTACCAGAAACGTAAATAATATTTAATTATGTTTTTTTTTAAATTTCAGAGTGGAATTTACTGTAGGTGCTCGCCCAGTCAATCATTTCAGAATGATTGAAAAACATTTTTTTAGAGACACTTTACTGAAAACTTTTGATTTTGAATTTGGTTTTTGTATTCCATTTTCAAGAAACACTTGTGAGCATATTTATGAATTTCCATCCTTACCTCCGGATTTAGGTATGATTTATATGTAACATTGACAATATTATTAAAGAATTATATATATATTATGCCATTACCACAATTTTAGTTAATCTTTTTCTAAATATTTTTTATATAACAATGTGTCACAATATCACAATGTTCAATATATGTATAGAAAAGAGATTTTTAATAAAATTTTATATAATGGAAAGATATTTACAAAAAACCTTGCAACATTTTTTATTTCTCATTTACACCAAAACATTGGTAATGGTCCAATTTTGAAATTATGATTTATTATCCATTAACTTTGGTTTTGAACATATCTGGAACAAAATCAGCAATCATGTCTGGAACTGTAAAAAGGTTTATATCAGCTACTATTACTAGTATAGTTGTTTTGACAACCATTCTTGCAAATTTTTAAACTATTTTATTTAAAATTATAATTATAGATTGTGGCTGTGATAACAGCGCCCTCAAAGAAATAAGATGATATTTATTCCATCTTGTAATCCTAAGAAAAAAGCTTTAATTAAATCTGTACAAGGAGCCCTTCAAATACTGTTAATTTCAATGAAATGGGCTTGGCTACACCCACTGTTTCTGTTTTATGGACACTAATATCATGAGTTTGTGTGAGGACCTCTAATATATAAATAGCCAAGATATTGTTTGCAGCTTAGAATAAAAATATTTATGCTTGCTTACATATTATCTGTAATATAATTAATGTATTACAAGACTTACTGCTTGCCGTTGAAAATATTGTTTAAATATTTATTTAAAATGGCTTTTATTATAACTCAACTCCATATCTCATATACAGTAGGGCAGGCAGAGGGAATATCATGTCAATATCTTTTTCTCAACTTTTTGAGACATGTTTAGTGTTGGAACTCAAGGCTATGCTATGTGTTCATATCAGAGACAATAAATATTATACCATTCATTCCCCAAAGTGGGATCTGAACCCACAAATGTCACACTGTTCCACAACTGCATATCTTTATTATCAATTATACTAAATATAAATATATTGAATTTCAGTCGAAGAGATGATTGCTGCACCTTTTGAAACTTGTTCTGATAGTTTCTACTTCGTTGACAACCATTTAGTCATGCATAATAAAGCTGATTATGCATATGATGGAGGTATAAACAATTAATAGTAACAAAACAATTTATGGCCTTGGTGGAAAAAAATTGGTATACAAAAGGATAATACGTACCTAAAGATAAGATAAGCCACATAATATAAACAATAACCTTGAAATTGCATGGCATTTCTGTGTAAAAAGTAAAAATATATATTTCATACTTTATTTAAATTGACCAATTATGTATAATACTGTTTATTATTTGATGTAGTTGATTGTTAACAATATAGTTTACTTAAACATTCCTTGCTCTAAGTTTTATCTAACATGTATATCAGATTTTAGTAAATATTTCCTTATTAAAGGCAAAAGTTTAAAATTCAAATCTTAGTTGTTAACTTAAAATCACAATATTATAAATATTGATCTCATTAGCTTTATTGTCAATATTTTTTACGACAATTTGTGCTAATTTATTTTGTTATTTTATAAGCACAGTTTGCATTCTTTAGATATTTTGTGTGTAACACTATTTATATTATAGCAAGTAAGTGTACACTGTTCTTGAAATCTAGTCAGTTCGTTAGTGTGGTCATTTATTTACATGATAAGATCATCTTATCATAGAAGCATGGGCGTAGGAATGGTAGGAGGGGGCATAGGTGTGGCCCGTGCCCATCTAAATTTTTACTAAAAAAATAGACAATAGGCAATTTTTATACTACATTTGTCTTATTTTGATTTTTCAAATAAAAAATCTGAATATAAAGACAATTATTGTGTTCGGTAAACAACACAGAGTCAAGACATCTTTGATTTTAATTGACAGCAGTATAAAGTACCAATATTGTCTATGGTTTAAATAAAAAAATAAATAAAAATAATAATAGAGGCCAGTCGTGGTGCAGCAGCACAAAGTGGACCTGTAAAACTGACTAACACTAGGTTCCCTCTGCCTACCCTGCTGTGTGCGGGATACAGCGTCTATGGTTTACTGCCAGTTTATTTAATTTTTATACCAGGAGTTGACCCTATCTTATTAGTAAGCGCATACTCCTCTGTCTTTTATAGTCCTCACTCTTCATCCAATCATCCATAATGTATCCAATGCACTATACAATAATATGTTGAGATGAAACAAATGTACTAGATAAAAACATAAAAAAATATTATATTAAATTTGTTATTTATTATAGTAAATCTTGTTAAAAATTGACAAATATTAAAAAACAAATCAGCAGTTGTGCTTGTGTCTTTGTGCTGTTTTCATTTTATGACAGTATTTTTTTCTATAAGTATCAACACTCTTCCAGTTAGTTATGTTAAAATTTCTTCTACACGATGGTTCTGAAACCAGCTCATATAGACTGCAAAATGAATGCATTTTTCGTACCAGGAGATGTATTAATCTTTATATTTTTAAGAATAGTAGTTTTAATATATCATACTATAATTATTATGGAAGCAGGTTTAATTGTACTAGTTAGCTTGTGATATTGCTATCTCTTGATCTCTTATTTTTAGCAACTTGAATTAATTATCTAATATGTTTAACGTAAAGCTCAATTGGATACTGTTGTAAAAATGAATTCGATTTTTTCTAGTAAATTTATAATTTATTCCTGTGCTTAAGAACCCTGGATCACAGGAGTCAACTCTTGAGACGCGGCTTTAACAACCTGTGCGGAATTGATTTTTTTCAGACTTTTTTTTTAATGTTGAAAGAAATCATAATCAGTAAGGGACAAGATCTGGCGTTCATGACACATGCCATCTGGCCCAGATCATTTAACAGTGACCATCACCTTCTGGTTGATGTCTCGTTTCGCACAACGTTTTGGTAGTTCGTCTTGGTCCAAACATTGCAATGAACGATTGTCATGAATAATACATTTTTTTACGCACGTAACTGATCCAGAAATGGTTTGGTTTAGTTGCGAGAAAAAAGAGAAAGACTTGCGTTGAGTTTTCGTTCCTTCTGTGCATCAGTCAATTCTTTCAGTATAAACTTGTCCTGCTTTTTCACTGCTGATTTGTATCGAATGAGTTAAGATTGTTTGCTTTGATTCACTTCCTCAGTGGTTTCAGGGCGTCATTATCCACCTGTGCCTTGGGTACGTGTTTTTGGACAGGTCGAGACCTCACGAACGAAATTTCCTAAACCAAGGGGCTATAGTTAAATTTGTAGCCACTTCAATGCCGAACACACTTGATATTTGCAACAGGCAGTCATGCCTGTCGTTTGTCTCTCATACTTCATTAACACACGAATTTCGCTGATTTCAAAGTTTTTTTCATGGTCTATACATAAAAAAATATATGATTTTTAAATAGGAAATAGAAATAACATGAAAAATAAATGATGTCAAAGCTGCGTCTAACCATAGATTTGTGAAATAAAAAAAAATGCCCCATCTTGGATCATCTTTTTCATCTAGGAAGTTACTTTTGCAGAACTTTTAATTATCTTGCAGGGATTACAGCATATGATCTTGACTTAAAGGCGATTTCTATTTTTTATTTTGTAATCTTATAAGCATGAAATTTGTTCCATATTAAACTGATTAAAGACATATTTAGAATTATCTTGTATTCAGACGTTTGGTTAATTTTATCACTTCAATTTTGTTGTGAATGCTTATTCCTACTATACAAGTTTTGGGTCAAATAATTATTCCCCCTTGTGAACCGCCTACGGAGTGTATAGTATTCTTGTATTCAACTTACAGTAAGTTGAAAATTTACATAGTCAATATCTTTTATCATCGTTTCTCGTCGTACTACCTTATTTGAAGGTCGCAGTCTTATTCCTCCTCATAAAAGGACGATGTTAAAATCGATTTCCTCATCTGAGGCAACTTGGCTCGCTGTCTCGGTTTCACTTTTATTAGACTAAAATCATTATAAACTGCACTTTACACTTATAATTAACATGCGTAACAATGCGTAATGCGTCCTTAATTAAAACATTGTGAATAGTATTTGAGTCTTAATTATTAAAATAAAGCATAAAGCTATATTTATTCAATTTTGCAAAACTTTTAGTGTTCAGACATCAAAATTCACATTTGCTATGAAATGACAGATGATTTTGAGTTCGTGCCAACAATGCCCCTATTTGTCCATCCTAGAGCCAAGAGTAGTTTAAAAAAACAGTAAACCATAGACAATATTGGTAAGCCTGTATTGTTGTATATTGAAATCACGTGTCTTTTTTACCCTAACACGGTGTTTTAAAAGATGCCTCATTAAATTTTGTACTACATTGGGGCCGTTCAAGTATTACGTAAGCAGTTTTTTGTAATTATTGACCCCCTCTCCCCTATGCAAACCCAAGAGCCCCCCCCCCCCCCTACAGTGCTTACGTAATACTTGGACGGCCCCATTGTCGTTTAACCATGTAAAACATTCGAAGCCATGCTCCCCTTGAAAATATCTCTCGACACGCCTATGAGAACGGAACAATATATTATTGCAACTACAGGGAACGGGAATTGGATAAGATAAATACATATATTTTAAACTGGTCATGGACAATGGCTCGTGACTTCCAAAAAGAAACAAGTTAAAAAAATATTTGTTGTTTTTTATTATATTCATTTAAAAACTTCTTTATATTTGGTCCAGCCTTTTATATTAAATTGTGAAATTCTTGAAATGGTTCTTAAAATGTAGTAATAATATTTTGTTTACAATTATAAGAACAACAAACATTTTTTACAAAAAACTTTTATTATTATTAAAGTATTACATTATAAACGCGTTTGTAATTTTTGTGGTTATTTTGCAAATTATGGATATGGAAATTACGAAATGTGTGGCACATACATTAAAATTAGTTGTGCATTTTCACTGCCACTGTTTGAAACACTTTATATTTATAAATAAATCTTGAATAATTAATTAATTTAAATATTATTATGTTATTTTTGACGGCATAATCTCTAATAAATCTAAAATTTGAAATGTAAAATCTCATGCCGTCC
Organism: Heliconius erato x Heliconius himera; assembly: GCA_013421005.1. Lineage (NCBI taxonomy): Eukaryota > Metazoa > Arthropoda > Insecta > Lepidoptera > Nymphalidae > Heliconius > Heliconius erato x Heliconius himera. Next base: position 34,646 of record JAATLQ010024354.1, read on the forward strand.
ACAAACTTGTTTGTTACAAGGATTGTTGCTTTAAAATAATTTCGAAGTTAACATACGAACTAAAATGTGTTCACTTTTCAATGGTATACTTATTTTAATTTATTAGGGGCCATCCAGAAACTACGTTACATGTTAAAGAGAGAGGGGAAAAAGTATCACAAGAAGTGGGGGTTAATACTTAATTTCATGGAATCACATTACAAATTATAAGAAACAAACTAAATTTGTAGAGGCCAGTCGTGGCGCAGGGGCACAAAGTGTGACTGTAAAACCGACTGGTTGTGGGTTCGATCCCCACTCGAAGAGATGAAATATTTACTTACATTTATATTTTTACGTTTCTTTGCTTTGGTGTCGAAGCAAAGCGTGGAGTTCCGCCACTCAACACTCAATGCCTCCAGAACTCGGCGGAAAGTGTGGATGAATGTGGAGTGTCTTAACACTATGTTCCCTCTGCCTACCCTGCTCTGTACGGGATATAGCGTGAAGCTGATTTATTTATTTTAAATTAAACTTGTAAACTGCTATTTTACATAAATAATGTATAGGGTGTAAAATTAGCAAAGTATGTGACATCACATTAGGTTTAGAGGCGTTTTACAAATGTACAATGACGTGGAAAGGTAAAAGACATTATGAAATTCGTGTGGCGTAATTTATGAATGGCCCTTATATTGTGTGAGACAATTTGGTCTGTTTTATGTAAAAAATATTTAAGAATTAGTGATATTCACCCTGTAGATTTAGATGACGAAGCTTATATTGCAGATTGTAAAGATCTTATGAATTAAAAATAATATGATGCAGGATTTGTTTTCTTTACTCTATAACCACTACAATAATTCTAATTAAACTAAATGTATACAGAAGAGGCCAGTCGTGGCGCAGTGGTACAAAGTGTGACTGTAACACAGACTGGTTGTGGGTTCGATCCCCAGTCGAGGGGATGCAATATTTACTTAAATTTATATTTCCATTTCTTCGCTCTGGTGTCGAGGGAAAAACGCGGCGTTGAGTTCTGCCACTCAACACGCAATACCTCCAGAATTCTGCAGAAAGTGGGGAACGGAGTGTCTTAACACTAGGTTTCCTCTGCCTACCCTGCTGTGTGCGGAATACAGCGTGAAACTGATTTTTTTAAATATTTTTAGAGTTCACGCAAAAGAAAGAAACTGATCCCTCATAGGATTTGTCTTTGTTGTCCGTTTGTTAAGACCATTTATCTCAAGAAAGTATGGAGATATTGAGTTATTGAATGAATATGAAATATCCAGGTCATTATAGACCTTAAAGTATAGGAAAAAATGATTCTTAAATCAACACAATCAAAAGATTGAGACGGGAGTTTATGCATAATTTTTGATGCATTTTGTATGAAATTTTAAGTAATCAAAACTTACATGAAAGTTCTCATTTTTTAAAAATATAAGTTCCTACTTTTTAAAATTTGGAACTTATATTTAATTCTTTATATTACAGAAGAAAACCAAAATCAATATATGCGCGCTCGCAATTTTAAGTTTATAAATTATACCTAATTTCCGTCGACCTACAATTCTGAAATTGATACTCTTTCTTTTTAGAAGGATTTTAAATTGAATTATGTGGAGTTGACAAATACAAAATTAAGAAAGGCTAGATTTCTGGAGGCGTTGTGTGCTGAACGGCGGAATTCAAAGCTACGCTTTGCTTCGTTATTACTACACATACATTAAATGTTAAGTGAAGCTTGCCAGAATCCAATAGTAAATAAAAAATTTAAATCTGATTGGTTCCAAAAATTACAAATCTGAGCGAGCACGCCGAAATCGAATCACATCACTATTATACTGCGGTAAGAAACCTATACATCTTGGCAACAATATACTACCTCATTCGAACTGCATTAACTATCTGGGCTTTCACACGGACACATATTAAGCAAGAAAAGACACCAAATAAGCAACAAAGAAATAATATTGTGGTGTTCCACGGGGTCGTGGGCGGCAGTAAGCGCTTACCATCAGGTAACCCGAACGCTAGTTTGCCTTGTCCTTTTCCATAAAAAAAAAACAAAGAAATATAGAGCCTTATACTGGATGATGGGAAGAAACTCTGTACTTAGTTACGGCAATAAATTGCTAACACAATTCAATACTGAAACCAATTTAGACCTATGGAATTCAGTTGTGTGTCGCAAGCAAAGTAGCAAAGGGTACAATAATATACCAATTAATATTGCAAACTCGCCGTGGGTCACAAAAGAAATACATGAATATCTAAATATTCCAAATGTATCTTAAGAGATTGAGCATCACAAGAAGCTGCATATGCAACGCCTAAAACTCCACACCAATCCTCCTTCGGATTTTATGGGCAACTCCAGCATGGTGGGAAGACTCAAAACGAAACCACATACTCTGAATGGAGACCGAGGCACTGGTCTCCTGTTCCAAATAAAATCATCACAGACTGATAAATTACAAATAAAAAAAAGAGTTCTATTACTGTAATAAAAACCCCAAAAACATTTTTTCTTATATGTATATATCTTACATGTACTAACACCAATATAGATTAACAATAATAATGCTATATATCAATTTTAATCATTAAATCTATTTAAATTATAATGAATAATATTATAAATATAATATGATAGTTTAAATGTTACAAAGCACTATGTTATCCACTTAAACAAAACGTACATAACTTTTGTAAGTGGCACTCAAAGCAACAACTATTGTACTAAGTTAGATAGTACAACAAATCAGCTTGAAATTTAACAACAGAAAAGAAAATTACTGTAGTAATATATAAAATATTATATATATATATATTATATTTTTCATTATAAAATCTTAACGTTAAATATCAATATATCAGGTGCTATATACTAAGCATTTAATTCTGTTTTTACTAAGCGGTACTTTTTATTATTAGGTACATTCTTTAGATAAAATTCATAAGTTAATTCTTTATTATTAAAAAATGTTGATGCATATTGCTGATTAATAATAGCACATTGGCCTTTCTTAAATATATCTTCGACTGGTACGCCATATGAATTACAAATATCTATAGATGTAAATATCCGTCTGGGTGCCTTTTTATTGTACACATGAAGCTCGTATGTCCATTTTGAAGCACTCACTTTAGTGCCGAATAACTGAGCTGTCATATATATTGTGTGTTCCTTATCACGTTTGATATGAAATAAAAAGTTAAATGAGCCAATTTTAATAAAATGTACAATTACGGATTCAGTTTTTGTGTCCAATAAAGTCATTTGTTTTCCCACTTCAGCAACACAGTGTTCTGGGTGCACTTCATTAAAGTGAACAGATAAATGGTTCACCTTACCTGAAAATTGAAAATATCATTATAACTTAACTTATCGGCAGTCAGAGAGGACGAAGCGCCAAACGGTTCTCACTTTTCCTTTATAAACCTTTTTTGCCATTCTTCATCACTAATTCGTTTTATTTGTATTGTGTACGTCGACGTTTCGCCGTCTCATCAATACAGCTAAGGCTCAGTTAACACTGTTATCGGCAGCAATACGCCTTTCTACATCCATCTTGTATCCCATCTCTACTGAACATACTTCCCCAAATAAATATAACACTTCATTCACTTGTTCTAATTTCTGACCATTTATGCTGATCTTGCATTATGTCCTTTCTTAATTTCTTTCAAATACCAGAATATTTGTCTTATTCTCATTCAGGCTTAGACTTTCATAACCTTCTACCAGAGTGGTGACTAATACCTGCAACTCGCATTCTGATGATGCGTTGAGCACTGCATCATCTGCGTACAGCAGACAATTTACATTCAGGTACCGTACTCCCATGTCAGTTCGTTTTACTCCTTGGAGACAGCTATACAAATACAAATTGAACAAACAAGTTGACATGGCGCATCCTTTTTTAACGCCCAATTGGATGTCAAACCAAGGTGATCTACTCGCACGCAGACTGAGGGATCTCTGTAAAGATACTTAACAGCCTGCAGCAAGGGTTCGCTCCCACTGTACTGGGTTAGTATTTCTCATAATTTCGTTCTCACAATCCTGTCAAATGCCTTTTCCAAATCCACAAAAGCACAGAAAACTTTTCCAAGCCTCCTTGGGCCTCCCATAATAGCTTTTCGGATCTGTCTAGCATTCTTATTGCTAATATTAGCATAAACTTTACTACCCAAAATAATCAAACTGATAGCCCTATGGTTTGCGCAGTCTATCTATGAACCTTTTCCTTTATACAAAGGCACGAAGACCGCACCTCGCCAATCTTCTGGGACCTCCCCTAATTTCTAGCAAAAATTGCACAAAAGCCGAGCAAGTCCAAGACCAATAGCCTACCATATTTGATCCTCTAGCCAATAATTCCCTCTGCCCCCGCTGCCTTACCATATTTCAGACTTCGTATTGCACTCTCAACTTCTTTTGAACAGATTTCACCATCAGCTACATTAAAACTCAACGTTTTGCTGATACTTGAGACTAAGGCGTCATCACATTCATACATCTCCTTGTAAAATTACGCAAAACGTGTGTTGTTTTAATTAAATTTCACCGTCTTTCGAAAGAACCCTTTTTATACTACAGGTTAGCGAGCAACCTCGAGAAACACTAATTTGTCGCCAGAAAAGCTTCGTGTTTTCACTGAAGTTATTTATTAGCCTTTCATCTCTTTCATTCTCTGACTTTTCACGCTTAATCTTTATGAGTACCTACTTTCGTTTGGCTTTTACAATGTATACTCTTTCCTTCTTTATCTCTCTCATACTTTTATTCTTAACTGAGGCTTTATAATCTTGCCATACCTTCTTCTATCTTTCTACATTATCTTGCACTTCGTCATCTCACCATTCGTCGCGAAATTTGCCTAAAGCCTCTTTTTCCTTTATCACATATCCATAACGCTGCTTCCTTCATACAATTCCTAATGTTCTGCCGGCATACTTCAATATTTCCATTTCTAGATTCACTGTTGTCTAGCTTTTTGGAACTCTTTCTTGATATTCCTCTCTAATCGGTGGATCTTGAAGCTTCCAGTTTCTTATGCGGTAAATCGAGTCCAAGTCTAGACACCACGTGTAGCTGTGCCAGCCTGCGAGCAGACTCTAGCAACGACTAGATAGTGTTCTGTTCCAAGCTAAGAACCTCTAAACACTCGCATGTCCATAACTTGGCTTCGAATACGCTGATCCACTAAGAATAAATCTATCATATTCGTCCTTTCCCTTCGCTCCCATGTATACATCTGAATTTGTTAGTGGTCAAACATCGTGTTTGTCACAAACAAATTTTTTCCTTGCAAATTTCCAATAGAAGATTTCCAGCCTCATTTATTATCTTGTCACCATACTGACCTAGCACTCCCTCGTAATCACTTTGGGCTGTTCCGACCCATCCGTTTAAATCACCATATATTATTAATTTTTCATCCCTTCTAACGCTATGTAGAACGTCCCTGACACTCTCCCAAAACTCTCCGAGTTCGCCTAATGGAGCTGAGGATGCTGGCGCATACGCCGCTAACAAAAATATTCTTGTTATCGCCAAACGAAATCGAAATCAAACCCAAAGTAGTCTCGAGTTGATGGCCTTGTATTTTACCGCTCACTAACCAATCGCGAGGAAAATAACACACCTACACCTTGACAGCACAACTCGCTCTCTGGTACTCCAACCTAGAAAGCGACCCGACTGTCTGGTAAATCGGTCGTGTCATTGCCCTTTCGTTTGGTCTCATTCACACGAACAACATCCAAATCTCTATCATCCATCACATCTAATAATTAATTCATCTTTTCTTCCATCCCTCCTTTAACATTTCATGTAGCTATTTGTAGCTAGGTACATGCCATGCTGGCTGGGACGCCATGGTGCGCGTCACCTTTGGGATACCCTAGCAGTGCGCTCTCACGAGTTGCACGTGGAGAATGGAACGTTGCAGCACTCGTAAGACCTGGCAGGTGTTGCTATTATTATTATTAATAACAAGCAAATAATAATTATTATTGTTTTGAAGAAAGGAAACTACTTAGCATATTTTGAATTCACTGTGCTCAGCTCAGAGCAGTGTCTAATACTACACAAGTAGTTATTAAACACATTTAAAAAAGGCTAGTGCCTAGTGCTACTTTCAGTGTTTTTTAGGTATAAATTGATGATAGTTTTAGACTGGCCGAGTTTTGTAGCAAGTGAGAGATTTGACTGTTATATCTCGCGCTCCTACTAAACTATGCATTGCTATTTAGATAGTTATAATTTTGCACTGGGTATCTAGCAATTAAAGTAAAAATTAACTCACGTTAAATTTAGTCACGGGAAAAAAAACACAAAACATCTTTTGCTAGACCTGATTTAAAACCTGCACTGAAACACAATTCATTTTTGTATCAGCTAAGTCGGTGGTCTTACTTTTATTGTAATACATATGTTGATGATTATTGATTGAGGCCAGTCGTTGCGCAGGGGCACAAAGTGAGTGTAAAACCGACTGGTTGTGGGTTTGATCCCACTCGATGAGATGAAATATTTACTTAAATTTATATTTCCATTTCTTCGCTCTGGTGTCGAGAACAAGCGCGGCGTTGAATTCTGCCACTCAACACGCAATGCCTCCAGAATTCGACTAAAAGTGGGGAACGGAGTGTCTTAACACTAGGTTCCCTCTGCCCACCCTGCAGTGTGCGGGATACAGCGTGAAGCTGATTTATTTTTATTTTACATATATTGATATGTGCTGTAACTTAATCAAGACAACTTACCTTTCCACTTACAAATACCAAATATTTTTGATAATGGACAGTCTAAGTCCATAAAGGGACATTCTTTTAAATGATCAGTCAAAGTTTCTTTGGTGAAAGAAAGACAGCAACCATCTTTCGCATTTGGGCATTTAATTTTTTCCTAAAACAATATTATATATTTTTAAGATATACTCTTTATCTCTCATTCCAGAGGAGGCAGAGAAATATATAAGTATGTGTAAGTGTCACGACACTCCGTTCCCCACTCTTTGTCCGAATTTGGAACATTGTGGCTTAAGTAGCGGAACTCAACGCCGCGCTTTGCCTGGACACCAGAGTGAAGAAATTAAAATATTAAATATTTTTATTATATGAATAGATTATTAGATATCTCTGAGCAAATTTATGTCCACAGCCATACTGCCTGCACAGTAAACACATACTAATTTGTGTTATATTTAACAATATATATCTGTTACTCTTGGAACTTTTCTATATTATATAAATTAAAACTTACTTGATTGTCGTTTTTGTTGATCCCCATATCCGCCATGAGTGTTTCAAGAGTTATGTTTCTCATTTCTGTTATGGGTTTAGAGCATATGCCACAAGGTTTATGAGTAGATTTGCATTTCATACAGGAACTGTGACCATTTTGGCATTGGTAAATATACATTCCATAGCTGCCTGAACATGACACACAGCCCAAACTTTGATTTAGATTTTTATTACTATTACTAGCGACCCGCTCGCGGCTTCGCCCGCTTAAACCACAAAATTATTTAATTAACACACTGAATTATGTTCGTGTTTTGATATACCTATAATGTATGTTTGCAACGCAATGAAGATTTTTAATGAGAAATTTATTAAAACTTTAGGTCGCATTTTCGTACCTCCCATGAGAATCTTCACTTGAATTTTTGAAATAAAAACACAACTTATTAACATTAATATTATATTAACAATAAAATCCTAACTCATCGGTGTCTGTACATGGAAGATATTACAATTAACATTGTAATAGAACTTGGTCAGTTTGTCTGTGAATTTGTTCACGATAATCTCAGAAACGGCTTAACTAACCGATTTAAATCCTTTTTTGTTTGCATTTTGGCAATCTGCCCTTAAATATTTAATATTAGTTTTATTTTAATCAGCTTCACGCTGTATCCCTCACACAGCAGGTTAGGCAAAGGAACCCTAGTAATAAGACACTCCGTTCCCCACTTTCTGCCGAATTCTGGAGGCATTGCGTGTTCTCGTTCGCTCGACACCAGAGCGAAGAAATGGAAATATAAATTTAAGTAAATATTTCATCTCGAGTGGGGATCGAACCCACAACCAGTCGGTTTTACAGACACACTTCGTGCCGCTGCGCCACGACTGGCCTTAACTGGACTGGACTTTATTTTAATCGGTTCACACAAAGTTAAAACCAGATCCACGCTGTATCCCGCCTTTAGCAGGGTAAAAAAGATTATGCGTAAGATTATGAGATTATGTTGTAATGTAAGTATTAAGATATTGCGTATAATGTGTGGATGATGTGCGAAATGAAAATATTATTAAACGAAATGGAAATATTATTAAATTATAATTCAATCCTCCAAGTGGGGATCGGACCCACACCAGTCGCGTTACAGCCACAACTTTGGCCTTTAACAAAGAACAGAAGAGAAGCGCGTCAGCGCTCCTTTTACGGAAATAGCATATAGGTAAAATATTTTAATTCCATACCCAAAGAATTTAAGCAACAGTGTAGACGTAGGTTTTTTTTTCATTTCACGATGCTTAATCATATCTATATTTCGTGTGAGGCAGTTACGCTTAGATACCAATAACGTAAATACATACTACTACAAAAATACTACTAAAACCTTTAGATTTTAGAACTTTGAACTTTGCCGCCAAAACCTACGGCTCGATTTCGGAATGAGGCGTATGCGGCGGTTTCCCTTTGATAGGTGTATATGTGCGTGCGTCGTTCTTGACAAATTGTATTTTATTTTACAACGATAATTTTATTATTTATTCGCGGCTTTGTCCGCTTGAATTATATGATTACTCTTTTAAGAAATATAGATATTACAAACAGCCTTAACTAATAATTAATTGATTTGGATAAGTACTCACGATATTATTTGCAAAATAATTTATCTAGCTCCTGTACAGTTTTTAAATTAGTAACATATATTATTAGTTAAATATATAATTGATATACAGAATATACGTAGTAAGCACGTTTTTAGGCATTTTTATATAATCTATAAAATAATCAAATTTTCGGTCAAATTCAAGTCGTACTCATGTCCCGAGAGTTTCGTACCAGTTTCATGAAAGGTGATACACCAAAAGAATAACTAATTAAGTTGTCATTTTGTATTAAATTAAGTACCGATTAAAATTTGTACCTAATGGTTCTTTTCTGTGACACAAATACAATAAGTATTCAATTTTTGAAAAATAATTTTGGAATTTTCCTTTATACGTGCCGTAAATTTTAACTTCTTAACAAATTTCGTAATTGTATATCAACGGGAAGTACCTTATAGTTGTGATAGAGAATGCGACAAAAAACGAAGCATAAACCCTCATATTTCATCGTCATTTGATTGCGATGATTTAGAAGATAGATTTTTTGTGCTCTAAGGGAATATAGACTTGAACATTGAGGTATCTAACCTTTAACCGATCTTGTACAAAATAGTCTTGACAGACGGACAAACAACAAAGTTATCTTATAAGAATTTTGAGGTATGCACCCTAAAATACCCTTGGCACATACATACATGCAACATACAGGTGCAATAGTGCAATGTCGGTACGTGTCGCTTGTAAGTAATGTAATAATACTGCGGGATATTTTTATAAACAGTGTCAGAGCATTTTTTCTTGAGAACAGTTTTTTATAAGTTGCTCCCAAAAGTTATTTTTTTATACGTTTCTTAAAAAAATATTAATAACATAAACGAACGAACGGACTGAAGAACCTATTCAAAATATTTCTTTGAATATTAAGTCATTCTTTATCACTGTGTTAAATAATTACGAATTAAGCTAGACTGTTACGAAGGTAATCTTCACCAACAATTCAATGTAGTTTACTTTGTAGTTAGTACTATGAACAATTGTATTTTAAAAATACGTAAATTTATCAACAGTCAAATAAATAAGACGTTTCTAAAGTAATTTCTTTTGGACTTACAATTGAACTGTAACCATTCGAATATTGTTAGAAAAATACTACTATGTTTATGTTAAATTTATTATAAGTATAGATTACACTTACATGACGTAATTAACGTTAAGCAGATAATAACTCAACAATATAATAATTTATTTCTTAATAATTTCTTTTTTTTTTTTAATATAAATATCTTTAAAACTTTAAGTACATTCTTTTTTGATAAAGTGTAGCGGTAACCTTTCCAAACTATATTTTCTTTTATGCACAGCGCCATCTATTAAGATCCCATCACAATTAGTGATAGCGTTACGCGTATGGAAGAGAGTATCAAGATTCGTTAGTACCTACTATTTTTGTCAATAGAAAGCGTTACTGGTACCGATTTTTACTATCTCAAATATTAACTTCTTGAAAACTTAAATACTTATATCGTTTGATAGAGTGAAGCGATTACAATGAAATAAACACTAAAACCTACCTTGATTTATTTGTAATTTTTATGTATAAATTTGCTTAAATTTATTGTGTACTTTTTACGTGATACGTGTTCACATAAACAGACAAACAGACAAAAATTCCAAAAATGTTGGAAATGGATTCTGTTAATTATCCTTTAACACCCTGGCTAATTTTTTTTTAAATATTTTCAATGTACAGAAACGACTTTTCTACAGATTTATTATAAGTATGGATATAGATTATTAGATTGTCTCTGTAAATAATTTAATGAATGGTTAATAATCTGGCCATAGCAGACCAAAGGCCAGAGCAAACATCACATGTGAACATAATATGCGTAAATTTCGCAAAGAAGAATATATTAATAATATATTTATATTATTAACTCGTTATTTTATTACGAAAATAACAATTACTGTAAGTTATTATTTTAAGTTAATATAGAGTTGAATAAGGCAGAGTTAGTGTAGGAAGCCAGTGGCTGCCTCTTGTTTTGAAAGTGAATTTCATTTTGCTCAAAATAAGTATTAAGACAGAGGGAACCTGGTGATAATACACTTCGTTCCCCAATTTCCACCCAATGGCTCGAATATTGAGTAATTTTAGTGGCAAAAGTCAATACTTTCTCTTAATACCAGAGTTGGCAAATAAAAATAGCTCATTTCCGTGAGTCTAAATTAAGCCAAAGGTCGTCGCATTTACATTCGACCATGTGCCACTGCAACACAACCTTCCACCATGACTTCAAGGATTTGAATTTTTGTCATTTACACTCACCTTAATTATTTGGGAAGTATGTTCAGTAGAGATGGAAGATACGAGATGGATGTGGAAAGGCGTATTGCTGCCGGTAACAAGGTTAACGGAGCCTTAGCTGCATTGATGAAACGGCGAAACGTCGGCACAGCTGCACGTTTGGTCGTACACAATACAGTGTTGGAGCCTTAAACGCTGTTATACGGCAGCGAAACGTGGGTATTACAGAATAAGAATGAAAGAAAAATAAATGCTGTGGAGATGCGATCTCTTCGTAGGATATGCGGAGTCAGCTTGATCGAATCCGCAATGAAGAGATACACAAAATGGCAGGTAGTAGCGAGGATGTCACGGCGAGAATGAAGAACAGGCTCAGCTGCTCAGATGCTTGCTGATTTTTGGCTTTCGAAAACAAAATATCAAAGATACTGGAGGAAGGTCACACAAAGCTTAAGGACCCCTGGAGGGCATGTATGAAAAAGTTGATGACAGTGGACAAGGCAAAAAAGGTATGTAGAGACAGTAGTAGTGTAGTGTTTGGCACGCTATTCTCTCAGACTACCCTCCTAGGGATACAGTGTGAAGTTAAGTTAAGTTACACTCACCGGCATTTAGAAATGGCACCTTTGCTTTTATTTTGTTGATTAATTTCTACATAGTAACTTTGAGGAGATTCAACTGGAGCAGATGGCACCACATAAGAGGATCTAAATAACACAATTTATTTATTATTATTAGTTTGAAAGTTTCAAATGTAAATTTAAAAAATTGTAGTTGGTAGAGTATAGTTGATGTTCACAATTTCACTTATATACAAATAAAATCTAAATTCCTATATTATGAATTCCTGTAAGAATTTCATTTCAATTTCATTTTTAAGCAAAGTAGGCAGAGCAAGCAAATGTGAGTAATATATATTTATTGTTCCGAGTAGGAATTTGAACCTTCAATTACCACAATTCATCCTGTCCAGGTGAGTCACAATGACCTTAAAACTTAACTTTATTATCTAAACATATATTTTTTATTACTTACGGAAAATCATCTAAATTTGGGGCACATGGAGGTTGTACATATCCTTGAACAAATTGATTATTTTCAAGGATCCTATGTTCTTGTATATTAGGGTACAAAGTATTACTCGTTGAAGCTGGCATTTGTGGTGGAGGAAAACTAAAGATAAAATACTTAATTGTTATTATTTTTAAACTTTACATTGTATCCCGCATATAGCAGAGTAGGCAGAAGGAACAAAGTGTTAAGACTAACTGTTTTCTGTGAAAGTTTGGAAGCATTGCATGTTAACTAGCAAAGCTCAATACCACACATTTACCATGTTTCCAGAGGGGAAAAAATATATAAATAAATAATAAATCACTAACCTGAATGGGAATAGAAGCCCTTACCAAATAAAATACATAGTAATATAAATAAGAATTTGCACAAACATAAAAAATATTATTTTAAAGATTATGCTTTATATCACATGTAATAGGGCAGAGCTACTCATTGCTAATTTAAGTAAGATTAAATGTTAAGTAACAAAACTTAACACCTCACTTTGTACCATAGTAAGATGCTGTGCTGTTGCTCAACAGCAGGCTGAAGATTATTATTGCAAAGTATTTTATAATATTATTGCAAAGTTTTTTATATATTTGAACTTAACTTAAAAGCTGAAGTATTAAGCTTACCTGTTATAACTAAAACTGTTTTGAGTAGTAGGATAATGTGGTGATTGTGATTGTATAATACTGTTACACTTTTGCTCAAACATTTGTCGTTGTCGCTCTAAAGCTTCTTGTATTGCCTTTTCAGTATAATTTCTGTCGACATGATTATCTCTAAAAATAAAAAATATATATCCTTTCAATTATTTTCATTTTCATAATATTAACGATAATTATTAAAATTATTTTATAAAAGCAATCACCTCATGAAACTCAAACATGAATCCTACAAAAGATACATATTAAGTTTCTGTTTCACATTTTAAATAAATCGTAAATACATTGATATAAATTGTACGTTTAACATAATAATAGATATAAATAAAACTAAATTAATGCAAAATATTGTTTCCTTTACCTTACTTTCGCTGGTGTTGAATTTTCAGACCCCATAGTAGGTGATGTGGTTTCGGTTGTTAACTAGATGTAAATTATGATTTACAATATATAATGTTTTAAAAACTATTAATATTTTTAATGATTTCAAAATGGCCTCTCCTTTGTAGTTTGTACACCTCAAGACTATTATGCCGATAAGCAAAACAATAATGCTATTGATGAAATTTAAAATTCGTATTAATTGTAGTAGGTACGTTATACGAAAATAAGTAATAATTACATAACAATATATAATATTATAAACAGACGTTTATTGAATAAAAACTTCACGAATGAGTATTTATAATGTTTTCCACCTAATACTTGACTTTAGTATGACTACTCAAAACTTATATCCACTTCAGTTTAACTTACGTGTAAAGTACCGACCATAAATAATTCTACAAAGGAGTAAATATATACAATAATAGGACTAGCAGCATAAACTGAAAAAAATATATCTACATAATTGTGCATTTGTTTATTATTTGCTTATTTTAAAAATTTCAAGAACATTTCTTTTATATTATTATTGTAATTAATACAAGCAATGAATGTTTATCTATTTTTATTATATTATCTGTGTCAAAAGTATAAAGTAATTCCCCCACATATGTATATATTCTAAGTTGTATTATGTAAATAAAAACATAGACAAAGTCAAATTATCAAGAACGAAAAATAATTCTCCAAAATATTACAACTATGATATAATATAAACGAAATCAAATATTTTGAAGTTCAACCAAGTAAATTGGCTTTCATTTCATATTACTTACGTGTTTTTTTTTCGTTTTTAAACTTTAAATAAAGAAAAAAATAAAATATTATGTTGAAATTTTTAAATAATAAAAATTATATTTAAATATAATAATGTTTTTTTTTATTTATAAGATAATTTTAAATTTAATTAATTAAGAAGAGAAGAATAGTTTATTTCCATAATAACTTATTAAAGCAAAGCAAGCCGAGCAAAGGGATCAAGTGAACAGTGCAGCGAAGCCGTAGGAAGAGAATTATCACGCTCATTTCTTAGTTTTTATTTTAAAGCCTAATCAATATTATCACAAGGTGAAATCAAGAGGCTCTCGGTACGAAGCTTCGACAGGTTTATGGCTGCGTGCGTCGTTCTTGAGAAAAGGCTTTTTATTTTACAACGATAATTTTATTATTTATTTTGTTTGAAAATATAACTTTCTTATAATTCTTTGCCTTCAAAAAGACAAAGTAATGTTGTGTAGAGAGTAATATTTTACTAATAAATTATCTACCAAATGAATATTATTAAATAAAAAAAATAGAAATTAGTAGAATATTATATGTTGTATTATTTAAGCTTATATTTCTATCTGAAAATCGTAGCCAGTTTCGTAGATTATTAACCGTAGTGTCAAAGTGTGTGCGCTTGAAGGAAAAAATCGTAAAAAGTATTTATTTGTCAGTATTGTATTATGTAATACAATGTTCAAGTTCAAAGGTTAACGTTGATTACAAATGCATAGATAATTTGTAATTGTTTTTTTTTACAACTGTGACCATTACCTAACACCCCCCACTCCTAGCCCAAGTCAGAGAGCCACAGAGAACGAATGCCAATGAACACAAGCATAACAATTAGCAAGCTATACTGTACTCTATGTCATGTATATAGAGTATATTTTTCCTTGCTATATATACTATATAAGTATACATAACATTCCTTCAGCTATGCTTCAGCTTTACTATCTATTTAAAAACACTTGATATTGACTTGAACTTTCGAGTAAAAATACATTTGATTATCTTCTAAAATTCAGTAACAACTGATTGGAAGTGAGCTTCAAGCGCTTAATTGCTTAGTGGCGATTTGTATATAAAATATTATATACATTTCGTAAACTCGTTCTAATTCAAGATATTTTTGTTCTAAAAATGCCTCATTTTAGAATTGAAACGAATATACCAAAATCGAAAATTCCACAGGATTTTGTTAGTAAAGCAATCCCTGTGCTAGCTAAAGCTCTTGGAAAACCAGAACAAGTAGGTACCATTATACTGAAATAAAATACGACACAAATTGGACTCGTACAATATATTCTTGTGTTCTTTTGTACCAACTCCTATTCTATGAATGCTATCTTTTACTGATATATCATGTGAATTACTAAATTGATTAATGTATTATCTTCCAGTACTGTGTAGTGTCTGTTATCCCTGAAGTTCTAATGAGTTTTGGAGGTAGCTCTGAACCATGTGCAGTTGCAAATCTCATGTCAATTGGTGCCCTGGGAGTTGAACAAAATAAGAAACATTCAAAAGTTCTTTTTGATTTGGTAGAAAAAGAATTGGGTGTTGCAAATGACAGGTAGTACCTAAAAATATGTGCCATATATATATTGTGCCATATTAAATTTTATTTCAATAGTGCTTAATTTTAGGTTGTGGGTTTGATGCCCACTCAAGGAGGTGAAATATTTACTTAAATTTATATTTTCATTTCTTCGCTCTGGTGATATGGACAAGCGCAACCTTGAGTTCTGCCACTCGACACGTAATGCCAACAGAATTCCACAGAAAGTGTAGAACAGTGAAACACTAGGTTGTTTCTGCCTACCCTGCCAAGTGCAGGATACAGCGTGAAACTGATTTTTATGTTTCTATTTAGTCTAGTATACAATAGAATATTATTCATATACACAAATTTAAGAATTTTCGTGGTGTTTCTTTTCAGAATGTATATAACATTTCAAGATGAACCAACTGGAAATGTGGGATTCAAGGGTACTACCTTCCATGCTATATTTGGTTAAACTATTGTACTATATACTTTTTAGAATACATATATAAATTTAAATGTAGTGAAATTTGAACTTGTACCTTACTTTGGTAACCGTACACTCTGATAAACTAAGGACTAAGCATTCTCATTAGAGTATGTTTAAGAATTTCAACAAAATTAAGTATATAAGAAAAGTATATAAGCATATAAGAATTTATATGCTTGTTACAACTTATTTTTGTTGCTTGTTCCCAAAGAGACGCTGGTTCAAATCCTGCTAGGTTCAAATTTATATTTGTTTTCTAAAGAATATTTTTCTTTCCTAAGTGTGGAATAACACTTTAAAGATTTTAAAAAATACTGTACTATATCCCATTCTTAGAGGCTCTATAAAAATTATGTATTCCAATAATCTGCCTTCATGAGTATTTATATTAAATTGAATGTTATTAAGTGTTCTGTGTAGTTTTATTTATTAAGGTCTTTATAATTAAAAATTTACATAAATACTTATGTTCTATGTAATATTAAATATTTAAAACTGTATTACAACAAGTGCCAACCCTGCCTGATATTGTCTGATCGGAGACAGAAATAAACTCAGAATTAAGAGTTTTTGTTTTAATAGTACTTGAAAGGAATAACTAATATATCACATTGTTTCTAGTATTAAATATTTATTTATCGAAAAATAAATTTACATTTTTCTTTCTTTGCTTTGGTATTAAGGCAAATGGGAAACAGAGTGTCTTAACACAAGGTCCCCCAATCACAGTAGGGTGCTGTGTGTGGAATATAGCGTGAAGCTAATTTCTTTAATTAAAATTAATTCAGCTTCACGCTGTATCCCGCTCACAGCAGTGTAGGCAGAGGGAACCTAGTCTTAAGACACTCCGTTTCCCACTTTTCGCCGAGTTCTGGAGACATTGCGTGTTGAGTGGCGGAACTCAACGCCGCGCTTTGCCTCGATACCAGAGCGAAATGGAAATAAAATATATATAGGTCTTTTGTATAATGTAATATTTTAAAACTATTGGCTTAGAAATCTTGGAAACAAAAATCGTTTTTAAATAAGGTAAATTTTATTAAAAACTTTCAAGGGCTGTAGCCAAAAAAAAAAACTCGTGATTTTCCTTTTTCCAGAAGAATTTTAAAAAGTACTAGTATTAGTATAAAATATTCTCTGAAAGTTTCACAGGCGCAGCTCAATGACGACATGTTAAAAAATATACTCAAACATGATTCAATAAAAAAATGTTTTTCTTATAAAGAGAATTGAATAGATTTAAATCGATTTCTCTACATATTTATACAGGTGTTTGCATTTTTTTACTAGTCTACTTTAATCAGACGATGTTTATTGAGTATAATATTTTGATATTGTATTGTATTGTGAATTGGCTAATGTACTCGGGCTGTGGTTAATATTAACTTTCACATGCTCTAGAATGTACAATATTTTTGTTCCCTCTATTTTAAGATCTACAAATGCATATAAAGAATCAAGATATTTTCCAAAAAATCGTGAATTCTTTAATATCTGCCGAACCACTGAAAATCGGCCAATATACATGAGGCTAAAATGTACCTATAATTAGTGAGGTCCTCTACCAATAGACAACTGATGATCAGTCTATCGCACTATACAAATAACCAAACCACAATGACCCAATCAGTATTACTTATTAGAGTGTAAGATATTATATAATTTGTAAGTCTTTTAATTTTAGTTTGAAAAATTTTGGATTGTTTGACTCTTAAAGCGGACGGATTTGTCAGAGAAGGAGTTTGTATAGAATGGAGAAATGTGGCAAAGAGAATTATGTGATTCACATAAAAACTTAAAAACTGCTGTTTTCTTTGAGATAAAATTGGGAAAATGGATTAAGAGAACGGTTAAAATTGGGAAGATGGATAAAAAGTATTCTACATGCGAAGTCGAATTAGGAGCCACTAGAATGCGTTTGAATTTTGTAAAATGCATTTTTTTTTTGTGCCATCGCAACCTAACGAATAAATGGAAAGTTACGTTATAGTACGTAGTCGCTGTAAACATTCTATAATACCTAAGTTTTTAACATTGTCAATAAATGAGACTATTATTCTATTAGGCGGTATTGACGGTAAATCACGTAAGTATATAATAAGGTTTCAGAAGGGAAATGTAAAAGGGAAAACAACACAACACTAATATAACAAAATACAAGTTTATGTATTGAACATCAAAATAAATATTAACTGAAGTTTAAAATGACTGATATAAAACACCAATAACATTTGACAACATATATAGGTATTTACTCAGTGTTAATTATAGCAGCACTTTTAACCAATTCACAATGTTTATTAATTAACAACAATTAATTACTTTATAACTTGTTAACAATGAACTAGTAACAACCTAATAACAAATCACATCGACTACAACTGCCATATTATACTAACGTTTGCGAGGGAAATGTGCCTTCTGGCTTATGTCAGAAACTCTTATAGCAAATGACAGGAGCGAGCAAAATGTTGACACTGACAGCTGACATATTGCAGTGCTATATTTGACAGTTGACATATTGTAGTCCAGTAGTCTTCTAAGTATATAATATACTCGATTCACGAAGGCATGACATAAAAGGTAAACATGTCAAAAAAAGGTTCTTTTGCATTACAAGTTTGATGGAGTTATTATATTTATTAAAAAATATATATTTTAAGTATTAATTCGCTAATAACACTATAAATAGCCATAAAATTTATTATAATATTATCTTATAATTGAAATAGAATACCAGTAAAGCGGGGAGAATTTTTTTTTACATAATTCTTATTATTTTCGAAATTTAATTTAAATATTTATATTTTCAAATTTTATAAAATTGCACTCTGTATATAAAAAGTAAATAAAAAGAAGTTAAGTTAAAAGAAACGAAAACGAAAAGTAGTAAGTAAAACAACAATAATAAAAATAAAGATTGTTTTCATATTTAAAGCCGAGAATATTTTAACTTTAAATTTAAAAATGTTGGTATGCACTCGGTTTTTTTTATTTTCAATAATATTTTTTAAATATGTCATGTACATGTAAAAACACCTAAAAGTCGACTTCTTCTCAAACTTCAGACAAATTTTAGTACTATAAAAATAAATTATATCTCGTAATTAATATTTATATTAGAACATTATTGTTCTAATAAAAAATACAACAAGTAGAAGCTTGGTAAAGCTGTAGTCACCGTGTGATAAAAGAAGAGCAAAAGATGAAAAATAAAATTAATTTAATAGATAATGTGGTTGACCGTTTCGTCATTAATGTTGGTGACAGTTCCTCAGAATCCTCCGAATTTTGATAAATAATTGAATAATAGATATATTAAGATTTATTATCTTAATAGTTAAGTAACTTTTAGTAAAACTTGTACATTTTCATTTTATTTTTTGCTATTGTTATTTTATACAAAGATATTTTATATATAACATTCAAGCACAACAAGCAATAATACTATATATAGAAAACTCCACGTTAAATACATTAAATATAAATAAAAAAATATAATAAAGTTTGAGAAACAGAATTTTTTTGTTTACATTTTTTGTCATGCCAAAATTAATCGAGTATAGTAATTTGAGAGAAGATTTTTGGACTACCTATTATAATCGCTTGAGTTTTTTTAGGGTTTATTATCGAAATGTTTCTGAGTTCTTCATTCAGTGATGATATATAATTAAAAAGACAGTGTAACGTACTTAGGCGATATATTTTAAGATCGTCAGGATAAAAAAGAAAGAATGAAGACTTGCAGAACACCAGCAAGATCCGACGACTATTCGTAATAAGAACCCTGAATTCCTTATGTTGCTTGTGACCATGCAAGTAAGAATGTAACCAATCAATCACTTTTGGAGATATGTTAGATACATAATTACCAATAAAACATAGAAATAAAAAAAAAACATATATTGAATGCGTTACTGAAGTCAAGTATAAAAATCAGTGTGATTTGGTGATTTTCAGTAGTCGTACTATGATCGAGCCTTAAACCATATTGTAAAGTTTATTCTTTGTTACATAAGTATTTACTAAGTTGTTAGTACGTAGGTACGAGACATTCAAGCACTCGATAGGAATGCTGAAAAGGATACAGGAAAGTATTTGGACGGATTGTGGTTTTTACGCAATAGTAACACTATTGAGACTTGTATCGTACGGTTGAATAATAAATTAATTGGAAACAGATAATTGAAGTACTATTGTGTCTTCCTCACTCAAGTTAAAATACACCATTTTTTATATTATTATGAATGTTATTTATAGAAGTATTATTTATTATATTTTAAGGCCGTGATGGCACAATATGTGAATGTAAACGCGACAGCTGTAGTATTTATAATTATTAAATATTTTTATTTCCTCACACAATTAAAGACAAAGCAAGACGTTGAGTTTCACACACGTAATATCTTAAAGATTCGGCGGAAACTGGGGATCGGTGTGTCTTGAGTCTTGACACTAGGTCATCTTTGTTTATCTTCTGTAAGTTCACAAAAAAGTGATAAATTTATATGGCATTACAAAAGGACAAATGATTTTGCAAGAAGTTATAATATAAGTAGTTCCATAATTAACATAATATATACTAAATGATGATTTAAGAGTCAGAAAATTTGCTCATTCAAAAATGCAAACATAAACTTATATATTATAACAATGATTAGTAAATAATATTTTTTTCGTATATATCTAATGAAAAATACAAATAAGGCCATTAGTGTGCACTATCATGTTATTGAGTTGACCAAAGAACATTATTATACTTCTATAAAGCTATTGCTATCGACACCGTCTAACTATTAAAGATTTCCTAAATAAATAGAGTTTTTTATTCTAATTAAATAGCCGTAAAATTTATATATTTTTTAATTCTTCGTTTCGAGCGTATCATTACAGAGTTGTTATAATATTTTTTTACTCTATATATTTTATATCTGTATTGTGTGTCAAATCAATTGTTTGACATTTGTTTTGTGCTGTTACGCTACAGGCCGCGGACCTGCCTTTTATTTTAAATTGTGTATTTATTATTGTTAGCGATGGTTTATCATAAATAATATGGAATAACATTGATTTATCCATATTTAACAATATAATACAAATTATTCCAATTTATTTTACAGTCGTGATATTAAACATTGCAATATGGATGATCATAGAAGTGTTGAAGACACTCCTGTGTCCCAAAGGCTTACTAATGACGATTTTAGAAAATTACTTATGACACCAAGAGCTACTCCATCTGGAGGAACACATGCAGCTGGCTCCGTTAGAGAGGCTATGGCTAATGCTGGGTTGGTTAAATTATTTTAGAACTGCCGCTATTGGTATTTTGGATGCCCACATTTATATATCCTTATCAAATTTTATTTTGCAGATCTATGCCACCGCCACCAGAAAATAAGGGTGAGCTCCGTCGCAAAAAAAAATCATATTATGCTGCTTTAAAAAAGCAAGAAGACAATAAACTTGCCGAATTAGCAGAGAAATATAGGGATAGAGCTCGGGAGAGACGTGATGGAGTCAATGAATTGGCGTCGGATCCTACTAGCACTGCAAACAGTGCTTATAGGTAAATGGAGTGGTGCAATATAATAATTACATTATATTTGTTATTTTATAAAAGACTGCATTTTAGATATTGTTGTATATTTACTATTTTTTACATTTGGGGTGTAAATACAAAAAATCCAATAATAAAAATATTACTTAATTTTATTTAAAGAAACACTGTAATCATTTCATAATTGTACTAACATAAGATTAACATAATTTATTTATTTTATTTTCTAGGGCTGTGGCTCCAGATGCCAAATCTGGGATGGATGCAAAAGAAAGAAGACGGCAGATGATTCAGGTAAATTTTTAGAAAAGTTTAATAACTAATAATTTTAAATATAAATAAATATGATGCATTGAGCTAGTTTTTAAATATTAATATGAGGCCAGTAGTGGCGCAGGGGCAAAAAGTGTGACTGCGACTGGTTGTGGGTTCAATCCCCACTTGAGACAAAGAAATTTTTATTTAAATTTATATTTCCATTTCTTCGCTCTGGTGTCGAAACAAAGCTCAGCATTGAGTTCCACCACTCAACACGCAAAACCCTTTAGAATTCTGTGGAAAGTGGGAAAGGAGTGTCTTAACACTAGGGTTCCCTCTGTGGTTGACTGTTGTGTGTGGCATACACGGCAAATAATTTTTCCTCCAGAAAGGATCGAACCCACAACCAGTCAATGTCATAGTCATAAAGGCCTTATTTTATTTAGTAAAATAAATTAAATTTGAATATGACATAACATAAATCTGAAACTTAAAGTAGATAAAAAAGTAATATAATAAAATACTACAAACTTACCTATTTTTATTTTTCTAGGAATCAAAATATCTTGGTGGTGACATGGAGCATACTCACTTGGTGAAGGGTCTTGATTATGCATTATTACAAAAGGTAAAAAATATTTTATTTTTAAATAACTAAAATTAAATGACACATTTTTGGGGTTTCACACTTAAAAAGAAAAAAAATGGAACCTTTTTATAGGTCACTTTGTTGTCCTTTTGTCTGTTCATCTGTTTGTTTCATCCATCTGTCTTAGAGTTATTAAGCTAAAACAATTATCAAATATTGTATGGAAAAAGTCTTATATGGAAGTCAATACAACCAAAAGATAAAAATGTTAATACTGTTGCTGTATATTACCTGAAATTCACCACATAATGAATCCAATGAGGTTATTATGGTTTATCTAGAATTATGAAATTTGGCAAGAAGAACTTACGGTACAAATACAGGGATAAATATGAAAATTTCTAATTAAATTAAATCAGCTTCACGCTGCATCCCACACAGAGCAGGGTAGGCAGAGGGGATCTAGTGTTAAGACACTTCGTTCCCCACTTTCTGCCGAATTCTGGAGGCATTGCGTGTTGAGTGGTAGATCTCAACGCCGCCCTTTGCCTCGACAGCAGAGCGAAGAAATGAAAATGTAAATTTAAGTAAATATTACATCTCCTCGAGTGGGGATTGAACCCACAACCAGTCAGTTTTTCAACTGGTTTTTAGAGACTTAACTATAGATCATAGCCCTAAAAACATTCAACTCCCCTTTTTTTGCCACCTGAACAGAAAATTTCAGATAATTTGGACCGGAACATTTATCAGAAAAACTGACTATATAAATAAAGGAAAATGTGGAGTATTTGTTCTGGGAGTAGCGCTATTACCACTGTATATGTGTGTGTTGTGTGATTAGAAAAAAATATTGATTTCAATTTTCTGCTTGAAATTAAAACATTGCATGTTGAGTGGCATAATTCCGGAGCAGGTATTAATCCCCAGTTTGTATATGAAATATTTTTAACCTCAAAAGAGAACTGAACCCACTACCATCACATTTACAGTTAAACACAGTTGTATTGCACCACTTTAAAAAAGATGAGATTATATGTAAAATAATATTTTATGTTAGGTTCGTTCAGAAATACAAACTCGTGAGCAAGAGCAAGAAGCGGAAATGGAGCGGCTTGTGTCTGAACCTGAAGAAGTAGTTAAAGAAAAAAAGGAAATTGTTCCAGTGGTATGTAAATGTATCTATCATACATACTATAAATAATGTATATAAAGGCTGGCAAGCACCTGCTTTTCTGGTGTTACCATCAGGTGACCTGAACTGCTCGTTTGCCTTGTCCTTTTCCATAGAAAAAAAAATTCTAGCTTCACGCTATATCTCGTATACCGCCGCCCTACTAAGGAAGGCAGAGCGAATCTAGTGCTAACAATGACAAGTAACAAAACTCATTTTTCAACGTGTTTTGTTTTGTTCCCCACAGTGACAGTCGAACCCACTACCGTCGCTTTTACAGTCAAACGACGACCAGAAATTTATTCTTATATTTATGTTTTAGATATTTTTTTCTGCAAATTTAAATAAATTTAAATATTCTACATATTTATATTTTATTTCCATATAGGAAGAAGAAATGCAGTTTCAGATTCCGATGGCGAAAAATGTTTACAATTTAGTTATGGAACAGAGGTAAATCGGAATATTATTTTTTAAATTTATTGTATAGAGGCCAGTCGTGGCGCAGGGGCAGAAAGTGTGAATGTAAAACCGATTGGTGGGTTCGATCCCCACTCGAGGAGAAGAAATATTTTCTAAAATTTATATTTCCATTTCATCGCTTTGGTGTCGAGGCAAAGCGTAGTGCTGAGCTCTGCCAATCAACACACAATGCCTCCAGAATCCCGCAGAAAGTGGGGAACGGAGTGTCTTAACACTAGGTTCGCTCTGCCTACCCTGCTGTGTGCTGGATACAGCGTGAAGCTGAAAAAAAATAGTATGGTCTGATTTAGATTGATAAAATACAGTGTAAAATACAAGCATCGAAATCATTCTACTTTAGTTGATTTTGCTTGTTTTCAATACTATGGTACACTCAAGCATGGAACATTGACATACTCTTTATTACATCGCTATCTTTCTTAGTAACGACAAAAAAGTCTTACTATAAGTAATAAATTGAACTTTCTTAATTACCAAAAAATAATTTTGAACTGCAGCTTGTACTACTACTACTTGTATAAAAATTTTAACGTAGCGGGTCTGATTCCCGTTATGGTCAATTTTTTATACGCTTTCTAAATAAGTACTTTTCTTTCACAAATACATTTTCAACATTTAAAAAAAAATATGTTAAAAATGTATTAATTTCGTTTTTTATTTTTTGTTTTATTTCGAGCCTATAAAAATATCTTACGCTGGTCGTGAGATTAAACCCGAGCAATTAAATATTTATTTAAATGTATATTTTCATTTTTTCGCTCAAAAAATGTTTGTATAGGAATTTCGACGTAGCTTGATAAGAACGTATGGCTTAGCGGTCCGAGCGCTTGGACGGTTCCCAAGAGTGGCGCCGCGTGAGTTCAAATTTTTATACGTCTCCTAAATAAACGGGGAACTGAGTGTCTTAACGCTACTACATGGAAGATATATGAGAAAACATATTATTGTGGACATTTATTAATGTAACGGGTTCTAACCCGAAATTTTTGTTTTTAAAAATGCTTGCTCCATTTGTTTACGCTAATCTCAGTAGCGCCTAATAATGGAATGAAATACAGCTGTCACTATTTTATTCTGACGAGCTAGAGGACATTAAATCGATCCGATTGAAGAGTTTCATTTAAAATGTTAAAAAAAATATCGAAAATGAGAGGTCTTCTAATAAATACATTTGATATTTACTTCACAGATCAAAGAAAGTGTTGCGCAACGAACTGTTCGCGGCCGGCCGCATGGCCTACGTGGTGGAGCTGGACGAGGAGGGCACCATCGACAGCGACATCCCCACCACCCTCACCAGGAGCAAGGCGGACGTGCCGGAGCCCGACGAGAGGAGCTCCGCCTCCGCCGGGAACGACGTGCTGCTGGACAAGCTCGCGCAGATATTCTCCTATCTGAGACACGGCCGGCACAGGAAGTTGAAAAAGACGAAGGTGTTTATTTTTATTGTGTATTTTTTAAATTTTAAAATCAGCTTCACACTGTATCCCGCACACAACAGGGTAGGCAGAGGGAACCTAGTGTCATAAGACACGTTTCCTACTTTCTGCCGAATTCTGGAGGCATTGCGTGTTGAGTGGCAGAACGCCGCGCTTTGCCTCGACACCAGAGCGAAGCAATGGAAATATAAATTTAAATAAATCATCTCCGCGAGTGGGGGTCGAACTCACAACCAGTCGGTTTTACAGTCACACTTTGTTCCACTGCGCCATGACTGGCCTTAAATTTTATATATGTATATATTTGTAAAATAACGTGTAGCAAGGTAAGGGCGTAGAGTGACAGCGTTAGAATATAAATGCGATGGTTGTGAGTTCGAATTCCACTCTGGGAAGACTCTCGAATCACTCGATACTGGAAAAATGTATATAGTGGCTCATTACCTGGGTGATAAGAGGGGTAAAAAAGAAATGTTTTAAGCAGTACAGCTCCTAGAAATATATATCATATATTAAGATTTATTTTTTAATTCGCGCTGTATCCCGTATATAGAAGGGTAAGCAGAGAGAATGACGACGACGTTAAACTTGCTGTATAGCTTTCAATTCCAAATTTGGTTACATATGTTATAATAATGAAACATTTTCTTTTATTTCTTTTTAATTTGAAATATTTTTTTTAAGGATAAAACGACGGATAAAGGACGTAACGAAGATTCTATATACGGAGACATAGGAGACTATGTTGCGGGCGACAAACGTAACGATCGTAGAGAAGAACGCCCTCGATCTGGTTATTTTGATAAACCCATGGAAATTGAAAAGGAAGAAGGTACAGTTGTAATATAATTATTATATAATATAATTATTGTATAATAAATAAATAAATCGGCTTCACGCTGTGTACTGCACTCAGCAGGTTAGGCAGAGGGAACCTAGTGTTAAGACACTCCGTTTCCCATTTTCCGTCGAGTTCTAGAGGCATTGCGTATTGATGGCGGACACAACGCCGCGCTTCTCTCGACACCAGAATGAAGAAATGAAAATATAAATAAATGTAAATTAATATAATAACAAATGTTAGATTTTTTATTTTAGCCAACAATAAAATAAGTTATAATAAAATAAAAACACATGCCTGACTTTTTTAGGTATGGGTTTGAAATATTCTACCCTTTATGCTGCATCTGTAAGAGGAGCGCAGACGCGTCCATCCTGTACATATTTTTTTTACACGCGCGGATTGTGAATTCAATTCCTACTAGAGGGTGTGTAATATTTAATATTTTAATTTCTTTGCTCTAGTAACCAAGCAAATCACACTCAAGAAGCAGTTCCTCGAGATTTCACCGGAAAGTGAAAGAAAAGGAACAAGTATTAATTAATGTTTTAACACTAGGTTCCCAGGTTCCCTCTGCCTACCCTGCCATGTGCATTATATAGCGGAAAGCTAAAAGAATCTCCGTTATTTCTCAACCGAATTTAAAATGAGTTTGTTTACCACCACACAGGCCCCGGCCCCCTGCCCCGGCGGGCGGCGGGCAACCCGGAGGAGCGCGACAAGCGCTCGGCGGCGCTGCTGTCGCGGCTGGCGGCGGAGCCCGAGGGCTACGCGGAGTGCTACCCGGGCCTGCGCGAGATGGACGACGCCATCGACGACTCCGACGACGAGGTGGACTACAGCAAGATGGACGCCGGCAACAAGAAGGGCCCCATCGGTTTGTATATTTGATACGCGACCGAGTTCGGCGTCACTTTATAAGAAGAAGCAGTTGTGGCGCAGCGGCACCAAGTATGCCTGTAAATCGACGAATCGTTGTGGGTTCGATCCCCACTCGAAGACATGAAATATTTATTTACATTTATATTTTCATTTCTTTGCTCTGGTGTCGAGGCAAAGCGCGACGTTGAGTTCTGCCACTCAACACGCAATGCCTCCAAAAACTGGCGGATAGTGGGGAACAGTGTCTTAACACTAGGTTCCTTCTGCCTACCCTGCTGTGTATGGGATATCGTGAAGCTGAAAAAAAAATGAACAAGAAGTTGTACTATGAGTTCCACAAAAAGATGTTGCATTCAAACACAAAAAAATGTATTTTATACTTTTTTATTTAATATAAAATATACAGTCAATCTCGGAAACTTTGACAGATACGAGCAATATTTTACATTATATTTTAAAATTTAAAGAACATTGCAATAGTGTCTTTGTTTTATTAGGTTTCTCATAATACTCATCACCCATAGACGTTCACATAAAGCTTTTAAAATATATAAATATAAAAGAAAATCTGAATTTTATAGTCTTATCAAAGTTACCCACATAAATGATTTTCTAAAATAAGCATTTTTCTTAATAATGAATGTAACTGATTTAATAAATATTTACCGCAGTTTTGTCTTATATTAGAATATAGTGGAGAATCAGTCTAAGAGTCCCGAAATCGTTATAATTTTAATCGTGATAAAGTAACATTATCTTCACCTATATTTGAGTCTTCCTTGTGCTGAGTCAAAAAATTTTTTTTCGTTTATTTTAATTAATATAACATTTATTAATTAAAATAGACACTAAATAAGAATAGTCGATAGTATTGTTTCATACGGGAAAATTATCGAAACTACTCGTATGTCCCCTGTAAATGTTACCCGAATAATCAAAATTACTCATATTGACTGTATTTATA
The DNA here is from genome assembly GCA_013421005.1 of Heliconius erato x Heliconius himera. Classification (NCBI taxonomy): domain Eukaryota; kingdom Metazoa; phylum Arthropoda; class Insecta; order Lepidoptera; family Nymphalidae; genus Heliconius; species Heliconius erato x Heliconius himera. The sequence continues at coordinate 62,897 of JAATLQ010024354.1, forward strand.
ATATTTTGATTAAATAAATTTAGTAATAGGTCAGTCGTGGCGCAGCAGCACGAGGTGTGACTGTAAAACCGACTAGCTGTGGGTTCGATCCCCACTCGAGGAGATGAAATATTTACTTATATTTATATTTCCATTTCTTCGCTCCGGTGTCGAGGTTAAGCGCGGCGTTTTAGTTCTGCCACTCAACACGCAATGCCTCCAGAATTCGGAACAAAGTGGGCAACGGAGTGTCTTAACACTAGGTTCCCTCTGCCCACTGTTGTGTGCGGGATACAGCGTGAAACTGATTTATTTATTTAAATTTAGTGATTTTCTTTTAAGTTTTATAAGAATGTTGACGTAGCATGATAAGAACGACTTAGTGGTCAGAGCGCTTGGATGGTTTCCAATAGGCGCAGATTCGAATCCCGCTACGTTTAAATTTCATACATTTTCTAAGAATAGAATATTCTTAGTATTATTTATTGTATACCTTTTCTTAATGTTGCTTAATAATAACACTTAGAAATATGTACATAATTTTTCCTTGTGTTTTCTTATATATATATTTTTTATATTTCTGTTTCCAAAAGGTCGTTGGGACTTCGACACTCAGGAGGAGTACTCCGCGTATATGAGCAGCAAGGAGGCATTGCCAAAGGCCGCTTTCCAATATGGAGTCAAAACTCAGGACGGTCGCAAGACAAGAAAGACCAAAGATAAGAGTGAAAAGGCGGAATTAGATAGGGAATGGCAACAGGTACTGGAATATATGTGTATATTATAATTTTATGCTTACTAAGTAGTTACGAGTGCTGCAGGAGGAGTGTTAAAAGAAAAAAGATTTTATAATTAAACTTATTTTAATTAAATTTAAAAATAGGAAATTAAAGCTACGTACAACATAAATAAGTTGTAACAATCGTATATAAATTTCGATGTAGCTTAATAAGAACGTATGGTTTAGTGGTCAGTGCGCCTGGTCGGAGGCGCCCCCTGTTCAAGTCCCGCTACGTTCAAGTTTTTATACATTTTCTATTATGATAAGTATTTTTCTTTCCTAAGTGTGGAATTTTACTTTACAAATGTTAAAATTAATTAATAATAAACAAATTAAATACTATTGTCCTGAATGTTAAAAGAAACTATAGCGAATTTAAATCTAACTTGACCATCATTTAATTATTCCATGCTAGAATAATAAAAGAAGAAATCCCTTTCCTGCCGGCGTTGTTCACCCGTTCTCTCTCATTATCAGCGTTTCTTAGCGCTCGCCCGCCAGAGACATTGAGCACTATGTTTATATTAGGGCTTCACTTTTCTAATATTTTTCCAACAGGGTAGGTGGAAACATAATATTAAGACACTCAGTTCTCCCGCTTTCCGCATAATTTTCAAGACATGACATATCTGTCGCACAACGTCATAGTCAGACGTTGTGTCTCAATATCTTTTAGTGAACATAATATTTTATCCTTTTATCGATTTGGTCACTTCTAAAGAAAATAAATAAATCACATATTGTTATACTTGGTCGAAAAGCAAATATGCCTTGCTCTAAAACTAGAACTCGAGTTGAGATTAAGCATAATGTAGATGGCATCAAGAAGAAACTTAAAGACTGGCTGAAATTTGATCTCAATGATATAAAGTGAGGCCGGTCGTGGCGCAGCGGCACGAGGTGTGACTGCAAAACCGACCCGTTGTGGGTTCGATCCCCACTCGAGGAGATGAAATATTTACTTAAATTTATATTTCCGTTTCTTCGCTCTGGTGTCGAGGTTAAGCGCGGCGTTGAGTTCTGCCACTCAACACGCAATGCCTCCAGAATTCGGCAGAAAGTGGAGAACGGAGTGTCTTAACACTAGGTTCCCTCTGCCTACCCTGCTGTGTGCGGGATACAGCGTGAAGCTAATTAATTTTTTTTTTAATGATATAAATAATTTACCTTCCTTTTTTATTGTATTATTTGTCTCCGTAATGGAAGGTTAATAAATACATTAACTAACAAAACTGTAAGATTATATATTGGAACATACGTTATAGGAATAACTAGTGTGGGTACTATACTATCATCAGGTATAACAGAGGCCGGTCGTGGCGCAGAGACACGAAGTGTGACTGCAAAATCGACTGATTGTGGTTTCGATCCTCTTTCGAGAAAATGAAATAGTTAAATTTATATTTCCATTTCTTCGCTCTGGTGTCGAGGCAAAGCGCGGTGTTGAGTTCCGCCACTCAACACGCAATACCCCCAGATTTAGGCGGAAAGTAGAATGGAGTGTCTTAAGCGTAGGTTCCCTTTGCCTACCTTGCTGTGTGCGGGATACAGTGTGAAGCTGATAAAAAATAAATAAAAGATATAACAGAAATTGTACATGTTATTTGTTAATAAATATCTTTTATTTTTATCTTATTTTTATTACACACAGTCTGTCAATCGTGTCAAGCTTCTTAAGAACTTATTATTATTGTCATCATGGAAGAGGATAGACAGAGGGAACCTAGTGTTCCTAGATCTCGTTCTCCACTCACTGCCTAATTTTTGGAAACCATCGCGTTTTCGGCAACGGCCTCGATATCTGATATTTTTTGAGAAATGTTATTAGTATTTTACGAGTCGTCGTGCCGTAATTGGAATCTTGGGACACGATTGTGAGCAAGATGGTTGTCGGTTCAATCCGTGCAAGGATAAATCTTTTTTTTTTGTAATATTTGTCTGCATTACAACGTTTTTCCATTTTTGTTGATCTAATCTTGAAAGAAGTCGTTGAAAGTCCTTGTTATATACATAAAAAAGATCTATATATACATAAAAACAAATTTACAAATTGTCACATACTTCTTTAAAAATAATATATAGTTTTTTTCGTCTTTAAATTGTTTCAGATACAAAATATAATACAAAAACGAAAAGCACCACAATATGCTGGAGACGAGACTGGCTTCAAGACACCGAGATATTAGTCAATCAAAGTTAATTCGCAAAATATTTTAAATATTATATACTTTTGTATGTACTAAGATTTAAATATCATATGTAAATAACATAAATGAAAGAAATAAACTTTTAAAATACTAAATTGTTTTCGTTCGTAATCATTTTATATTATTATCATTTAATTATTTTTTATTTCGTTTTACTACAGTAGAAAGTTTTAGTTAGCAATTATGATATAACCAAACTATTTTAAATTATTAAAAATGAATGAAGGGGGCAGTCGTGGTAGAGATGTACAAGCGAGCGTCTGTAAACGCTATAGGTTGTGGGTTGAATTCCAGCTCGAGGAAATGAAATATATTCATTTCCTTATTCAGATAACGATATAAAACGCGGCGTTGAGATCCGCCACTCGAAACGCAATGTCTTCAGAATTGGGCGGAAAGTGGGAACGGAGGAGTCTTAACACTAGGTTCCCAGGTTCCGTTTGCCTATTCTGCTATGAGCAGGATACAACGTGAAGGTTAAAAATTGATCTTCTAAATCTTCGTTAGTCAATGACAATTTCGCTTATGTAACTTTTTATTGTCTTTTTAGATTTAGAGATGGGATTTACCATTATTGCATTAATTTTTATAAAGACAAAAAATTAAGAATAAATCAATTTGCTACATATGATTTTTTAACAAAATAGAGGTGTCGTGTACAAAAGAAAAAAATACTGTAATAATTTCATTTTGATAGATGAAGGAAGTTCTTGCTGGAGAACATTTAGCGTATATATATGTATGTATATAGCCGGAAACGATTCATATGCAATAAAACCACAACGACAATCTTCTCCCATCACTGTATTGACCTTCAGATTTCACTACACCACGACAAAAGTGTGACATTCCGTCACGTCGACGCGTGGTGCGGTGACGCGTCGGGTGAGAGAAATGCGGCCGAATTCGCGACGACTCGTTTGACACAATGCCGGTTCATCGGCACTACTTTACCTACCTATACCCTTAGAGGCGTCTTCGCAGGTGCGTAAGCGCAAGCGCAGGTATAGCCTGTGCCCCCCTCCCCCCCTCTCGCCCCCACGCCCTCCCCGCGCCCCCTCCGCGCTCCCACTCACCGGCCATCTTGAATTCCGCTCACTCAGACCCGCGCCCGTCTCGCGGCCGCCGCACGTACTCCGTTGTGCATCGAGCGACTCACAATAAGTTATCAACTGCAGTGACTTCTAGTGATTAAGTGTCATGTGATAGTGTAGTGTTAAAAATGGAATCGACGCCGATCTGCCGGTGTCGCGTGTTGTACCTCGGTTCGGCGGTGCCTCAGCAGAGCAAGGACGGACTACAGGGTATTCAGGAGCCTTTGCGCGAGTTGTATCCGGAAAAGGGGGCGACTACCGGCGGTATAGACTCGTGGCTGTCGGTGTGGTCGAATGGAATCTTGCTGGAGAACGTGGACGAGGGTGGGTCGAGGGTATCGAGATTTTTCCCCATTTCTAGCTTGCACTATTGCGCTGCGGTAAGGCGTGTGAGTGTCGAGGGTGCGCCCAGATTCTTACCTTTGGACTCTCCATTTGCAAGAGCGCCGGCGCCGAGACGGCCTCCTTTATTTGCAGCTGTGTTGCGTCGTACACAAGGTATAAAGGTGTTGGAATGTCACGCCTTTATCTGTCGTCGTGAAGCGGCCGCAAATGCCCTTGTGCGGTGTTGTTTTCACGCGTACGCGGATAGTTCATATGCAAAACGACTAGAAGCAGAAAGGTCACCGTCACAGCTGCCGCCGGAGGGTGACGAGGAGGTTGAAGTATTCGATGGAGATGAAAATCATAAAGTATGGGTTGGGGAAATAGAGCGCGACGATGCGAGCGATGATATTCCTCATCCAGCTCGAGCACCTCGACCTCGGCAAATTACACGACCCGCGTCGGTACCACCTCCACCTCCACCGCCTGAGGAACCAAAAAAGAAATTAACAACCAAGAAATCAAAAAAGAAATCATCAGCGTCAGCAGACGAATTATACGCGACGATGCCTGGTCCCGCTGTGATGAATGGAAGATCTTTAGGACGCGCACCACCCGCCTGGGCGGCGGCGGGTCATCCGATGGTTCTGGTCGCGCATCCGGCTGCTACTCTTCCACACGCTAGACCAGCGACGATGGGTCACAGAGGTCGCGTGCCCGCAGCTTTGGCACCTGGCCCTTTTCCGCCTGGGCCTCCTCCTGGACGAGGTCGAATACAATACGCCACAGTTGACCCGAGACGTTCAAAGCCACCTCCATCAGCAATGAAAGCCGCTCAAAGTATGACAGGCCTGGAAGCTGTCGAGGACTCGGGCGGAATATACAGAAAAAAGGGACATTTAAATGAACGGGCATTTTCGTATAGCATAAGACAGGAGCATAGGAGTCGATCGCATGGATCTCTTGCTAACCTAAAATTCGCTGCTCCACCCGAGGTAAGAATATAATTATATATTTATAATGTATTAATTTATAGTTTTAATTTTATACATGACTCTTTTAATTGGTTATATTTCTGTGAACGTAAGTAAAGCGTGAGCATCACTTACTTCTGTGGAATGTAAGAAATCCAAGAAAGATTACAGTATTACAGTCGCCGATCATCGAGCCGGGCCTCGATTGCGGTTACGTCGATTAAGGAACTTGTCGTCACACGCGGTCAAACCAGTTAGAAATGTTGCCAACGATGTTACCACAGATTTGTCTGCGTGTTCCAATGTTCCAAATTATGACCTCTCTTATATACCTTCGCGGCGTTGAGTTCTGCCACTCAACACGCAATGCCTCCAGAATTCGGCAGAAAGTGGGGAACAGAGTGCCTTAACACTAGGTTCCCTCTGCCTACCGTGCTGTGTGCGGGATACAGCGTGAAGCTGATAAAAAAAATTATATGCCTAAAAAAAAATATTACCGAATAAATTACCTACATTCTCCTAACTTCTAAGTTCTAACGTAGTCAAAATTCAGAATATAATATCTCACTTCTAAATTCTACTTTAATCATATTTAAATTATTTCGTATAATTGATTTCTATGTTCTCATTATATGTATTTAAATAATTAGTAATTACTTAATAATTATGACCTTAACACAAAAATATTTCATAGTATTAATGACGACCTGTTTTTGAAATCTATAGAGCTAATTAAAATGGTATAATTATATGATCATTCAGAAGAAATCATTTGAAATTTTATTACATTGAAATAAAGGTTTGGAAACCAGTTTAGTTATATACTATAGAGTTGATATGAATGAGCTCATCGTATGAGTTGCGTAAGGTGAGCAAAAAATCTACATTTATAAATATTGCTTTGGAAACACATTCCTGGTCCGTGCATACTTTACATGGATTAATGAGCGTGTGCATGCAATTTGCTGGAAACGGAAAACGTTACCAAATCCCGGCATCAGGTTTCCATTGACCTCGTAATTTGGTACTTTCGGAAAACGGTTGTCGATTTTTTTTTTAAATTTTAAGTAGCTATCATTATTTATGTTGAAATCTATCTTTTACTTTTTTAATTTTTGGTTTAGTACTTTTTTTTTAAAGTTTTATTAGTTTTATGCTGTATCCTGTAGACGGAAAGGTAGGCAGAGGGAACCCCGTTCCTCATGTTCCGCCGAGTTCTGTAGGCATTACGTGTTAAGTGGCGGAACTCAACGCAGCCCTTTGGTCTGTCGCCAGAACGAAGAAATGAAAATATTAAATATTTCATTTATTCGAGTGGCATTCGAACCCATAATATGTTGTATTTACAGTCACACTTTGTGCCTCTGCGCCACGACTGGCCTTAAGGCTTACTTCATATTTTTAAAATGATATTTCGTCGTGTGAAAATCAATAATCGTGCCTAAATTTGATTGCCAACATTGAACGCGTTGATGTCTTTCGTAAAGGTTTTATTGTATGACGAATAGTTTCGATTTTTTTTATTTCTAACATTTTTTTTAACATGAAATATGTATTGGTTTTTGGTAGTATAGCCGCATATAGTATATGCTTTTTCTTCAGTTCTTTATATATATAATAATTTTTTCCCAATTTTGTTTTATTATATTTCTAGACCATCGGTTCCCAACCAGTGATCCGTGGACCCGTAATAGTCCGCAGCAACTAAAATATGGTCCGCGAATGATTTAAAATTTTGGTGTTTGAGCTAAGTCTGCCTATAGTTAAGTTGTTTCCTCAGTAAAACATAAAATATTTTGGCATTTAAATTTAATATACTTTGAAAATAATTTATTTTTTATATTTAAAAATTCACACACAAAAAAAAACAAAACACAAAATGTCTGATTTTTTTAAAAAGTTTTGACTTTGAAATTATTTTTTTTTATTTTATTATACCTACAAAGTGGTCCCTGCTAACAAGAGGTCTATAAAAGTGGTCCCTGATCAATAAAAGATTGGGAACCCCTGTTCTAGACCAATGGAGGTAGATTTACGTCACGTGATACACATTGATAATATCGTTTCTCAACGTGCAAATTATAAGAATATTGCAATCGCTTCTAACATTTTTTCCTCTATGAAACAAATTATTATTCATAGGTTTATTAGTCAGCTACTATGTTTTTTTCGTCAAAAAATACATAAGTGACCTTTGTCGTTCATTTTTTATAATATTTGATTTTTTTTATAATCGTGTATTGTAATAGCAAATGTCAATACTCGATCAGTTAAATGAAACTACATTTGGTAAATAACTCTAGTTTCATTTAATAATAAAAAACAACAGTATATGAAATAAGCATTATGAACCAAATCTTGATAAAATATGTAAATTAATCAGATCAATAAATATGTTATGGTTCGCCATCAATCAGTGGTCTCATATCACACTATATTTTTCTGGGTAGGCAGAGGGAACCTTGGGTTAACCCATTTCGGTACCCATTTTCAGATAAAGTTTTAAGGCATTCCGTGTCGAGTGGTGGAACTCAACGCCGCGCTTTACCTTATAACAGAACGAAGAAACAAAACATATAATTAAATATCAATTCATTCCTCCGAGTGGGGATCGAACCCACAACCATCATTTACAATTCCACAATTAATAGCGAAATATCCTTCATAGGTAATAGTTGATTTAATAAAAGCGGTCTTTCGCCAGTCCCAGGCCACAGTTACACTGCACTAGTTTACTTAAACGTGATTACAACGTGTGACCCTCTATTGTAGAGAATACCAAGCAATATATGCATATATGCAAGCGAGTTTAGTCCTTATTCCCTTTTATTAGCGTATACGGCGCAGTTTAAAGAAGTATTGGCTGGAAGTCCCACGCGAGGCGGTCGCACGACGAGGCGACGGTCAATGGTTCTGTAGAATACGGTCGACCTTTTAATATTATCAAATATTTTTTATGTCTGCGAAATAAAATATAATAAATAAATCAGCTTCACTATCAGGTAGGCGGAAGGAACCTAGTGTTATGACACTCCGTTCCCCACTTTCTGCCGAATTCTGGAGGTATTGCGTGTTGAGTGGCAGAATTCAACGCCGCGCTTGTCCTCGATACCAGAGCGAAGAAATGGTAATATAAATTTAAGTAAATATTTCATCTTCTCGAGTAGGGATCGAACCCACAACAAGTCGGTTTTATAGTTACAGTCACACTTTGTGCCCCTGCGCCACGACTGGCCTCGCCTCTGCGAAATGTTTTTTTTTAATTTTAAGTCCTACGTAGACGGTAGTAGTTAGCTATCATGAACGTTGCGTTATCGAAACGAGTTTTTTTTCTCGTTTTAACTTAAATATTTCGCGTAGTAAAATATGTGTATTAAAATGTTGTACCTTAGCAGTTATTGTTTTTATTCTATGATGTTAATTAAATAATGTATATACTTTTTAGCTTCACACACATAGCAGGGTAAGCAAAAGGAACCTGGGAACCTAGTATACACGCGGTTGCTATTTAGACATTTTTGTTTCCCACTTTCTGCCGAATTCTGGAGGCATTGACTGTTGAGTGGCAGAACCTAATGCCGCCCTTGTCCTGAACACCAGAGCGAAGAATTGGAAATATAAATCTAAGTAAATATTTCATCTCCTCGAGTTGGGATCGAACCCACAACCAGTCGGTTTTACAGTCACACCTCGTGCCGCTGCGCCACGACTGGCCTCTATATTAGGCAAATTAATAAAATAACATGTTATATAAGAAGGCTTGGCTCGAATTCCACTACGCATATTTTTACTTTTAATAGATATAAAACTTTAATACGTTTCACAAATATGTATATTCTGTCAAAACTGCGACGCAATTTATATTTCAAGTTTAATAGGCTTGGTATGTTTGTCAATTGAGGTTATCCTTTTATTATTTTACAGCATGAGCCGTAAAATTTGTAAAATAAAAAAATTAGCTTCACGCTGTATCCCGCACACAGCAGGGTAGGCAGAGGGAACCTAGTGTTAAGACACATCGTTACCCACTTTTCGCAGAATTCTGGAGGCATTTTTGAGTGGCGGAACTCAACTCCGCGCCTTGCCTCGACGCCAGAGCGAGCAAGTTAAAATATATATAGTTTGTAATTTTTAAATTTATGTGGAAAATAAAAAAAAATTATAAGTTAAAAAGCTGGAAACGGCCAACGTGGATTTTCACGAACCATTTCAAGCTACTTTTGAGCACTTACTAACTCGTCAATAGCTATTTATTAACAGACACTAAACCAAATATCAAATTCATAGGGCCAGTACCAGCTGGAAGTATACTAACTTGAAACTATAATAACAGCTGTTTGTAAAAAAAATCGACTGAAATTTAGAGCTTGAATTTTATCTTTAGTGAACTACCCATTATTATATCCCTTATATATACCTGACCTAGAGGCACAAGGGTGTGACTGTTACGCGATGGTAGTGGGTTCGATCGTCAATCGGGGAAATTAATTATTATTTATCTCCTCGCTCTGGCACCAAGGTAAAAGCCCGAACACACGCAATGCCTCCAGAAGAGAGTGGCTAACAAAGTGTTTTAACACTAGGTTCCCTCTGCCTACCCTGCTGTATGCGGGATACAGCGTGGAGCTGATTTTTTTAAAAATATATATAGACATAAGTCTAGTCTATTATTATATTATCAAAGTATAATGTTTAATAATATATACTACTAATATTATATTACCTGTGCACGAATCAGCTAAATTATATTTCTAAAACTCCATTACTGGTGTTATATTGCTGGTCATTAAAATGAAACTAGAACCACTCACGCACGTTTTAACTTATTTTATTTTATAAAAATGCTTGAGGCCAGTCGTGGCGCAGGGGCACAAAGTGTGCCTGTAAATCGACTGGTTGTGGGTTCGATCCCCACTCGAGGAGATGAAATATTTATTGACGTTTATATTTTCATTTCTTCGCTCTGGTATCGAGGGGAAAGGGCGGCGTTGAGTTCCGCTACTCAACACGCAATGCCTCCAGAAATTGGCGGAAAGTGGGGAACGGAGTGTCTTAACATTAGGTTCCCTCTGCCTACCCTGCTGTGTGCGGAATACAGCGTGAAGCTGATTTATTTCATTTATTTTATTTTTAATTATTGGATATATAACTCTATATGCTATGCTCTTTTTTAATAATACGCACATTAGTCTATAAATTTGTTATTAAAAAAACTTAGTATAAACGTTTAACACCAACGTTATAAAATAATAATAAATAATTTAAATAATAATACAAATTAAATATAAATTAAATATAATTATTAATTTTCATCAAAATCGATCCAGCACTCTGCTCTCGTTGTCAAAGAAACCCGTTAAATCCAATTGAAATACGAAAACTTTACGTCACGCTCATTCGTTTTATGGAACACGTGGTAATTGATACTTCGATCTGTATAACTGTTGCTTTGATAGAAACCTCGTTTGACACGACCCTTTTGAAGTATTTTTTAATAAATAATAAAATTAAGACACTCCGTTCTCCACTTTCTGTCGAATTCTGGAGGCGTTGCGTGTTGAGTGGCAGAACTCAACGCCGCGCTCGTCCTCGACACCAGAGCGAAGAAAATATAAGTTTAAGTAAATATTTCATCTGCTCGAGTGGGGATCGAACCCGCATCAGTCGGTTTTACAGTCACACTGTGTGCCGCTGCGCCACGACTGGCCTCAATCATACCTAATAATTAATAACTCTTTATTTACTTATATCTATAAGAAATGTTTTTTTGATAGATCGTTAAGGTACACAACGTATGTTATGTAATATTTATTTTTATGTATTAGTCAGTACTTAGTCATACAAATATTGTAATGTTGAAATATAAAAGAAGAGAATAATATATGAAAACTTTAAAATATTTCGTAAGTAAAAAAAAAAACTTGGAAAACGTTATACTTTTAATCACCCATTTGGTTTACGAACCGAGATGAATTTAACGGTTTAATTATTATAAAACACAAAAAAATTTAAGCCCATAATAAGATTACTTTTTCATACATTTATATAGTTAAATATGAAAGATTCTTTCTAATAGAGACAAGATCCATGTATTGTTTGCTTTTTCCAGCTTCACGCTCTATCCCGCACACTGCCGGGTAGGCAGAGGGAACTTAGTGTTAAGACACACCATTCTACACTTTCCGCCGAATTTCGAAGGCATTACATGTTGAGTGGCGGAAGTCAACGCCGCTCTCGAACCCACAACCGTCGCGTTACAATCACACCCTTATGCCCGTGGGCCACGACGGCCTCATATATACATATATATAGTTTTTTTAAGATATGTATCTACTAACAAGTAGTGCAATCAGTAAAATCGTTTGTTTACAGAACTATTTAACGTGCGGCGTTGAGTTCCGCTACTTAATATACAATGCCTCCAGAGTCCGGCGGAAAATGTGGGGTGGAAGTGTCTTAATGGAAGCAAAGTGTCTTAATACTAGGTTCCCAGGCTCCCTACGCCGCTGTGTACGGGATACTGCGTGATGTTAAAAAAAATAAGAACATCGTGTATATTGTTTATTGTGGGTATTGTGTCATTTTAATTCCATTTAAAATTTTACAATGGCATTATAGTAATAAATATATAGTAATAAACGGGGTATCTTCAATTTTGAGAGGTCAACACAATGATTTTGTCCTAAAAGGAAAAAGAATGAAATTATTAAAAATCAATATTCTTTTTCTATTTTATCATATATATATATATATATATATATATATATATATATATATATATATATATATATATATATATATATATATATATATATATATATATATATATATATATATATATATATATATATATATATATATATATATATATATATATATATATATATATATATATATA